>JASDQU010712326.1:14860-26278 GCA_032191745.1 Picea mariana | reverse complement strand
CAAATAAAAAATAAAGAGAACGAAACAGTGAAGGAATTCGATGCTAGATTTGAAAACTTGTAAAGTAAGATCCTGAACGACCTGTTCCCGCTAGAAGCAATCATTCTCCTTCTTTATTTGAATGCTTTCGAAGAAAAGTTTGGTTTTATCCTGAAGGAAAAGATGCCTAAAAATTTGGCAAAGGCCAAAGAAAATACTACATAGATTGAAGAACATATTATCATCTCAATTATCGAGCCCTTTTAGTTCCCTCGTGCGAGGACATAACCTAAAACAAAGAATTCAAACAACAATGCATAGGATCCAGTCACACTCTTGGCTAAGAAGTTTGATCAAATGAATGCCCAGTTCATCCAAAGTCAAAATCAGATCATGAACATGTTGAAAACTTTGGAGAGGCAACATTATGCTCCAATACCTCAATTTATGATACAATAGAGGGAAAACATAGGTTGGAAACCAATGCCACAAAAAGATACAAAGGCACCTTACACCTTGAATCTTGTTGGGATGGTCAACATTGAGGGATCACCATGGTGTTTACCTTGTGAAGAACCTCATTCAGAACACAAGTGTCCAAGACAGAGGAAATAAGAAGATCCATGAATTGTAGACATGTTAAACTTCATTGATACAACTTACACATTCGAAGATTATGAATACATTGACATCATGGAGGAACAACTTGAGGAAGTTAGGAAGTAGGCAACTAGACGAGATCGGCTTGAAATATTGAACCAAATAGATGACAAATTAAAGGAGAATTTGAGGAAAAAGTAAATATTGACATACTGAAGGAGAAACAAAGTGTGAGTCCCACCCCCTCTAGCAACAAAGGCAGTACCTCCACCTCATGTTCTTGACCAACCTTCACAATATATACCAACAGGAGAGGATCTTTGTGTGAATATTGATGTACCTAATATGGTGGGAAAGATGAATATGATGGTTCCAATGTTCGATATGTGCAATATTTATTCTATAAGGAAAGAAGTCTTGAAAAATTTAAAGATACAAGATGAACCAGGGGATCCTCTGGTGATTTTGAATACTATGTACCATGGGAACCGAAGGGAAGGCAATCTTTCCTTTTACCTTTCTTTGGGTATAAATGGTCTTCGTTTGAACAATTGTGTGCTGGATTCAGGGTCTTCAACAAACATGATGCCATTTAAGGTCATGACATAGCTAGGTTTAAGTATAACATGTCCTTATGGAAACATTTGTGGCATTGATTCAAAGAAGGTCAAGGTTTATGGTCTCATAGAAGATGTGAAGGTTTATTTGCATGCATTCCCACACATCGAAATCAATATGAATGTGGTTGTGATTGATGTACGAGATGCTTGGGGCATGCTCTTGTCAAGAATTTGGTGCACCACCCTTGGTGGTTTTCTTATCATGGACCTCACTCATGCACATATCCCTATGGGGGATGGGACTTTTGAGATTATATATAGACAACATGTTGCAAAGCATCATGTAGTTGATTTGAATAGCCTTGACTATTGGAGTGATTTTGAGTATGATGTGACACCTCAGGTCATTGAATATTATCCTTGGGAGTTACCTTTTGTAGAAGAATATTGTATTGATATGATATTGCTGAAGAACAACAAGTATAAGAAGAATCTTGCAAAGTATCATGGAAAAGACCATAGATCCATCAAGATACTAAATAAGGATGAGGGCAAGAAAGATAAAGAGTGAGAACAAGCTATTAAGCATGTAGTCAAAGAAGATCCTCCCACACAACCTTACATTGAAGATATACCGTATGTTGAATTTGATGAATACATCCTTGCACTCATGTGGGATAAAAGGAAGGAAAAACCAAAGTACAACAAGAAGAGTGAAATTATGTGGCTTGGCCCTTATGTTTTCCATAATAAGTTTTAGAAGTGCACTTATTGTTTATCCACCATGGATGGGAAGAAGATTCCATTACCAGTTGATGGGTCTATCCTCCAACCCTACGTTGACAGGACTTGATTTCGATGAGCCTCAAGCCCAAGGTAAGTAGGTCGGTCATTTTCTTTCTTTCATTTGCATTTGTGTGTTCATCACAGTGTAGTTGCATTTTCTTTCATACTTTTCTTTACATATCATTTTTTTCTTTCATTTATGCATAGTTGATTGTGATGCATTTTCTTGAATCATATTACATGTTAGTTAGAAGTTTTTGAAAACTAAAAAAATTTCATTTTGAAGAATAGTTGTCAATTTTGAAATTTTGAAATTTTGATTATATGAATAAAGGGTGACAAAGCCACTCCTCGATGCTCTAATATCTTTCTTGAGTATGTGTAGAAATAGATATTACCAGGATATGTTGAAGTTCTCATGCGCTCTACAGTGAGCACATATTCCCATGAAGGAGCCAGATGTTACCCCCCTAGCCTAGGGGTAACTAAGGAGATGATGTCTCAAGGACCATACGTATAAGACATGGAGTTCTGAGAGTCAAATGACTAGTTTAGCCCACATTGATCAGACATTTCCACTCCTCTCCACCGCACATCACTATTCATCATCATCAGCGTAGCAATGTACGCCACACTAGCACAACCCAGAAAGGAAAATAGGTATTTCTTCACGAGGTAAAAAGTTCAGTCTTGTGGTAAGTGTCATTTTAATAATTAGATCATTTGAGCATGTTGCAAAGGGTCCTTTCTTGATTATGAAAACATTTTCTTCGAAATTATGCCTTTTTCCTTATTTTACCTTGGTGTTTGGCATGGTTTCCTAGTGAGAGGGTCACCCTTATGGAAAGGGTTTCTACTGGGGGTCTCCTTGAAGGGTCATCGTACCATTCCTGCTCATTTATACCACTTTACACACCTCTTCCCTTTCATTTTCTTCATATTTTGGGTTGTGGGGCTCATTGACCCCAAGACGGGCTTGTACCTAATTTCATGGGAAGAAGGGGATGAAGGCCCAGAGGTGTTGTAGCTGGAAAAAGTTTAAAGCCAATAAATTATCCCTCTATATGCTCACCCTAAGGTCCTGAGCAATGAAACACTTCTCCATAAAAGATGAAGGAACTTTAAAAAAAATAAAACAAATAATTAATAAATGTCACACTTGTTGGGGGAATGAATTTGCAGTGTCTTTTAATTTCGAGTTCATATTATAGTAAATGTATTCCTAACTTCAAGTGGCATTGCGATGATCTTTAATTTCCATTGCACATAACACTCAGCGTTCAAACCATAATAAATTAAAGGTAAATAAAAAATCTAGGAAAAATGTTGCATTGCAAATGAGCAATGCAATAGACCCTCCACAAAGGCACCCATAAATGAGACAATACGAGCCCTTGATATGTCAAGAATCCCATTCCCAAATGCCATACCCAATCCACCTCATATTCACTACATGAACTAGAGAGGGTCTTCTTGGGAAACACTCCTTTACTTGGGGATTGGCTTGATAACCCATACCTAAATTTGGAAAATTTTATAAGGTCTTTAAGAATTTGTTTAGTTTGAAAAGGGGGGATTTAATGCACATGTTTGGGTGGTTGTTTTATTAAATTGGCTTACTTGGCATGATACATGTGACATGTTGACCCTTGGAGGGCATACTTTTTTGTCTTTACAGGACCTTACCTGGTGAAAGCTATTCATGGAGGAACTAAGCCACTTGGACCTCCATAGGGACTTGAAATACCATTGGTTGGATGCAATGCCCCACTCATTGGAGGCCTTGGAAGATGAACATTTTATATGAGAAGGTGAATTTAGTACGTGAACGGTGCTTGGAACCATGAAGGAAGGATGACATCATCCTTTTATGCCCAAATGTCCCTCTTGGGAGGCATGATGTCACATTTTTGATGGAAGGTTTCTCATGATTTGAACATTTGGTGATGATGTGGGCTTGAAGCCCCACTCTATTTCTTGATTTGGGGATGATGTGGCACTCTTCTATCTTGATGTCCTAGCCTTTGGAGGAATTCCCATCGCACGTGCCACTTTGGAGAGAGATGTTGTGGGTTAATGTCCCATCATTTTGTGATTTTTGGTCATTTTGTAGCCTATGTGGGAAGAAAAGGCAAAATGTCTTACTAATTAAGTTTTGTAACTTAGGTTTTAGGCCTAAAATCATAGTTTTAATTGTAAAGTGGACAAACTAGGCCTTGGGTTTCCTAATATAAATATGAGTCAAGTCATTTGTCACAAATCATAACTCATCAATTGGATATTTCTCTCTTGGACTGAAATTTTGACCCTCTTTGGCAATTCACCCTCTCTTATTTTTTGGTCATTATGGATGCAACACTTGTCTATTGGTGGAATATAGGTTATCAACTTCTCTTGGATGATTCTTCTTGGCAAATTGTTGGAATTTCTTTGATAAGTAATGCTTTTTCATTCTATCTCTTGGATTAGGTAAGGAATTTCTTCAATCTTGTGTTTTTCTTCCTAATTTCAAGGTTATACAATCAAACTGTAGGAGGAGTATAAGGGAATACATCCTCCATCAAGGAAATTTCTACTATTTTTATTGAAAGGGATCAAGGATTTCTACAAGGAGTAAGAGGGTTTAAGCCCTTGTAACAAGACCTTGCTAGGGCTTATCTTCTCTAGGGAGTAAAAGGGTTTACACCCCTATAAGATTATTTAACCCTAATTTAACTTGGATTTCTAAGATAGACGATTTGGAGATTTTGTTCTTTATGTGGTGTTATGAGGGTTCAATTCTCAAGAAAAAATTATTCTCCTTGTTGGTGAGGTTGTTGTCTAAGAAAGAGACTCCATTAACCCAATAGATAAGGCACTAATTGAATTGGATATTGAATATTGTTGCATTAGTAAACATGAAATTTAAGAGATTGAATTGTTCACGATTGGATTTAAATTCTATATGATATTGTCTCTCTTTCCCTCCATGGGTGTGTTGATTGACCAAGTGATTTTTTTTCTATAATAAAAATTAATCTACAACCATTAGGGTTGCAACAAACTCACTCTTTCATACTCTTTTCCAACTTTTCTACTGCTGAAAAATACTTGTAAGTTGTGATACATGTTCTATTGATGATAAGTTATTGATTGGGTGGTTTACTTGCTAATTTCAATGGTTAGAACCTACTGCTATAGAAAAAATATTCTACAACCATTAGGTTGTCATAAATAATTGTTGATAACACTCAATAACAACCCTCTTTTGCTATCAAAGTGTTGGTTTAAACATTGTAAGATTGTCTACTTATTGCAAACATTATTATCCAATATCATATACTTGATTTTGATGGCTTAATTTACAGTTGTTGTGATTCTTCATTGTTGATATATATTTCCTTACTACTGAAAATTTGAGAAAGAAATCATAACTTGTTGTTTTCCTCTTGTTCTAGGGCTTATTTACATCATATATTGTCTTGGTTTTGGTTGTCTAACATTGGTTTTACAAGTACTCTCCACTGAAAACCTTTCCTTGACTAATACTCAACCTGCATCAAGGCCTTAGAACCTTTCATTGTGATCTACATGGGTGCTTCATTCTTCTCCTTGGATTCTCCCTTGCAATCCCCTAAGGTCACCCGAGAAGCCTCCCTTGTGTTGGACTGCTCCATCACTAAAACGAGGGAGATATCTATTAAGGTGACAATGATAGGTGTCCCCAATTGTGTCACACATTTCTTTCTTGGGTTGGTATTTTCCCGAACTACAACTTGTGCAATAACACTCTATAAAACAATTTTTCCCTCTCATTAATTTCAAGCACCATTCCAGATGAATTGTTGACCAAACCATCATCATCATTTACATAATTAAGAATTGATGTCCTATTAGGACGAGATTCCATTCCCTCGTTATCAGTCCCTGGATAACATTAAAAAAATGTTAAAATGAGTGTGCAAAACTTGTTAGCGATCAATGTTAAGAAATTCATTTTTAGTAAAAATTCAAAGAAAAACTCCATGTTTAATACCTTTCAATCCACCTAATTCCTCTCTTTGCAACATTTCCATAAATATTTTATGCTCTTTTGCATTCAGATTGTGAACAATCTTATTGAGTTTCTTCAATTTTTTTCTTTGCATGACACACATTAACCAATACACATCATTAATTTAAACTTACAAATACTTCAAATATATTAAATTTTTAATAAAACTTAAAGAACGTGCCTCCCTCTCTTGTTGGGATGAGATACCATTGCACTTGTTGCAATAAGATGTTTTCTTTGAACTTTTATCAATCATTTTGTATTAAAAAAAATAAGGAATCATCAAATATAGAAATTATGATTTTTTTGTATAATCTAATATTTCAGTGCACATCATTAAATAAAATGCCACAATGCGTCAAACATATATATGCATCGGTGTGTATTATTATTCATTACGCATTGCTAACCTGTACACACATGATATTAAAATCAACACTATTTATATTTTGGACTAATTGGTTCTTTTGAAATATATATGCACCCTGGTGTGCTTTTGTGTACAGTGAGCACTGGGGCAATAATGTTGTACAGTGTGCCCCAGTGTGATTTTCCTGTATCGTGCGCATCACATATCATGGATTTTTTTTTTGATAAAAACACTAACAACGATAGGGTTTGGGGTCCAATGCAATGAGTGGTACCATTTCAATGGATACCAAACGCCCCGTTACAACTAAATAAACCCTATAAAAATCTACTGCTTAAAAAAATAAACCCTATAAAAATCTATTGCTTAAAGAAGAAAATCTACTTATCAAATATAGAAAAGGAAACCAAAAGAAACAACAAGAAATCTAGGGCTTCCAATACTGAAGGTAACTATGACACCCTTTTATTTATTTTTAACATGCACTGAAAATAGTTTGAATCAAATAGGGAAAGATTGAGATGTTTAGTAGAATGAAATCACATACCTGAAATTTCTCCTCTACATATTTGTATGTGCCCTATGGTGATCCCTTCCAAATTTGGCTCTTCAAAAAAATCCACCCACTCCAAAGTCTTTGGTGGTAAATCTCTCTTCCACAAATCTCCCCTCTAAATTATGCTAAAAGAATGAAATAATGAATAGTTTTTTCATTTATAAACACATACATTTCGAAAAATGGAATTCCTTCTCCTTTTTTCGTTGTGTTTTTTACTGTATATACTGTAGCAGTGTGATACAAAGTGCACTGACACACTTTGTATGTAATAAAACTTAGTAAACTATACATTTAAAAAATAAATTTTGTTGTCAAATCGATGCACCACACAGTTTAATGTGCACCAATGCACTATATACGTAAAAATGCATCGATACCAATTTTATTGACAAAATAGAAATGCAAACCTTTGCAATTAAAATTTATGAATATTTTTGTCTGTGAAGGATCTAACAGAGGTCACGATTCATTGCATTTCATAGTGTAGTGCACTGACGTGTTCTATATATACAGATGCATCGATGTGTAAGAAAATAATTAAAAGCACTAATAACTTTTGATATCAAATTCATGCATGTATTGATGATGGTTTTGGCTCAAATGCAAGGAAAAAAAAGGTTATAATATCAAATGACCAAGTCTTCATTTTCCAACTCATTCCATCGTTGCAAGTTTTTCCACTTCTCCCCCATCGATTGAAGTAAGTTTAGATCTAATTTATAATTCATTTATCTAATAAATTTATTTCATTTATACATGTGCATTTCAATAATTTTTCATAGAATTTTGTAGGATCATAATTCAGGATCTAATTCGAATGCCCAAGATATTCCACCAATGCAAAATATGTTGCAAGCTCTTATTAGGAGAAAGACACCACATGCAAATGTTTGATGAAAATGGACAATTGCTTTACCCTGTCAATTGTAACATTCCATCTTCTAGTATGGTCTACAACCTAGGTCAATAGTATTACATTATGAATTGGATCTCTTTTATGACACACCAATAATATGTGGTTGTTCAAAATGTAAAGAGTTGAAGAAGAACCCTCGACGTGTCACATTGTCCCGTTATATCAATGATCAACTACCCAAAGTTGATGGTCTAATACCTTCCACTGTGGTCAATAATCCAAGAGGTGATATAGAAAAGACACGTAGGAAAACTTCCATATGATCCTTTTTTTAAAAGTTGGAAGCCAGATCAACTATATTTCATTCGAAATTGGCCAACTCGTCTCCTTTTGTTGAGTCAACAGAGAGTTTTTATAGTGAGGCAAAGTATGATATCAATACTACCCAAAACATATCTACTAGGAGATCCAAAAAGTTGTATGAGCTAAGAGAAAAAATGTCCAAATACACACCAAAGTTTGTTCAATTGTTGGATGGTAGCGATGAATTCCCTATTCCTATCCATCTGCAAAGTAAATACCAAACCTGTTACAATCAAGCTTTGTATGGTGCTTGGTCATCTTCCATGCATGTTTTCGATGTTGGAACTGAATTCTCTTTTTGTGGTAATAGTTATACAAATTCCAAGTCTAAAATAGATATTACAAATATTGGGTTGTTTATCCTTTCACATGTATCTGTTCCTCCCAAACAACCAGTAGCACTTATGCCATATTGTGGTCCTCTTTATAGTCATTCTGATTACTTGAATATTGTTAAATACAAACATAACATTTCCATGTATAGTATGTGCATGAATGGTTATGATTTTGGAAACTTTAACAGGAAAAACTTGTTATATATTGACAGTAGTCCACAAAATCATGGGAACATTGCAGGGTTCATAAATAGTTACAGGTCCTCATTATTTAGTGAAAAATGTTCCTTTGAGGAGGACTCTAATGACAAGAGGTTCTTTATGAAAATGAAGGCATCTAGATTTGTTGGTGTGCATGCAATACATAGTTTGTCTCCCAATGACAAGTTGTTAATAAACTATAACTTTTTTAGACTACCAATCGCTCGTCAAAAATGCCTTGAATTAAGTTGACCTTTAGACTTCCCCTTGGGGCGTAAGAAAAAGATTAATAAGCAATTGTATTTTTGGATTTTCAATGGAACTAATGTAAATGTATTGCTTAATTCAACATTTGTTTTATAAAGTGGTTGGTTGCATGTTAAAATCATTACATTAAAGATGGGGACTAAGCCTTATAACATCTACACATGGACTTTAGTTTATTTTATTTATTGAGTTTTCTTAATATTTTTAAATATTAATACAAAATTAATTTAATTTAATATTATTTTAACCTTAACAAATTAATTAATTTCTCCACTAACCAAATCTAATACTTACATTTCCTTATGAGGAGATTCATAAAGTTGGAGGTGGAGCAAAAAATCATATTATAAATAAAGTAAACAAGAAAACAACATTTCATAAGAGTAATTTTTCTTTGTAAACATATTTAATGAACATATTGTATCTTGGTCGACAACAAAAAATTCACCTTGAAGACGAGTTAAACATTATACGACATAAATGATTATAATTTTTTGCAATTACAATCCAAAGTAAACGATTTCATAAAACTAAAGCTAAACATTATATGGAAACTCTAAATTCTAATGAGTGATACATATTAAATTTAATTTAAAAACAAAGAAATCATTAGTGTACTTACAATACATTTTATAAATCAAACAACAAAAACACCAACATGATTTGAAAAAACATAATATACATCTGTGCTATATTTTTTATAGCGCACCAATATGATTGGAAGCACATCGGTGTGATTGTTACGTAAAAATGCATCGAGAAACAATTTAATTGACAAAGTACGTATGAAAACGTCCACAGTTAAAGTTTTGCAGAGGTTGTGCTTTTTGGAGGCAATCACTCTTCGATGTGTCTCATAATTTAGCATATGGAATTGATCCTCTGCCTCACATCTCCTCCTTTGTGGGTCACTCGACTTTCCTCAAGATACCATCCTCATCAGTCCTGTAGCCATAATATGAACTAGCGTCAATTTTATTGTAAATCACATACTTACACCTCCTTTTCTTTGCCTCAAGGGGGCTTATCGAATATATATTTGATGATGGGGAGAAATTTCGTATCCTCGAAGTATCTATAACATGCGCGCTTCAGTAAATATTTCTTAAGTAAGAGGGTCTAAGAAATCATCTCATCCCCATAACATGAGGCAAGCAAAGGATCTTCAAATATTATTGAACCAATGCTTAACTCAAAGTAAATATCATAAACATTGGGTCATAATCATTTAAATGCACTCCAAGAGAGTTAGTTAAACAAAGAAATCAATGAAATCCAATGGTTACTATGCATTTGACTTTTAAGCATGGATAATTTTACTACCTCATGCATACAATCGACATGCCATTGAAATAAACCATTCATGGAACATCCATAATGAGCAAAGGAAAATAGCAAACTAAAGTATCATAATAAACAAAGGATCTTTGTTTAGGTCCTTGTGAGTGAGAGAATTTTTCAATCCTCACACCATCAAGGCATAGAGAAATCAAAGGAAACCCAAAGGTTATCAACTAGGCTAGTCATCTAGCTAAACTCAAAGTAGAGATCAAGCAACCCTCTGGTTGTAGTAATTCAAAGTGTAAATAAGACATCGATGATCAAAACAAGTGAATTCAATGATTGTGTAAGTTTTATTAAGATTTCCTTTAAGGAGAGTTTCATAGTCATTATGTAGCTCTGGGTGGCTTCAGAATGAGTATCGATAGAAAAAATCATGCACATAAAGAAATATCAAGTATAGAATGATTGTTCACTTCCAAATTATCTTCAAATATTATCGAACCAATCCTCAACTCAAAGAAAATATCATAATCATTGCGTCATAATCATTTAAATGCAATCTAAGCAAGCAATAGAGCTAGTTAAACAATACAATCAATGAAATCCATGGTTCACTATGCATTTGACTCTTTAGTATGGATATTTTCTCCACTTCATGAATACAATTGACATGCCACTAAAACAAACCATTTGTGGACCATCCATAAAGAGAAAAGGAAAATATTGCAATTAAAGTATCACAATAAACAAAGGCACTTCGGTGAGGTCCTTGAGAGAAAAATGATTTTTCAATCCTCACACCGTCAATGGATAAAGAAATCAAAGGAAACTCAGACATTATCAAATCAAGCTTGTCATCCATCTAAACTCAAAGTCCAGATTGGGCAAACATTTGGTTGCAATAATTCAAAGTGAAAACAAGGCATTGATAATCAAAACAAGTGCAATTAATGATTGTGTAAGTTTGATTAAACATTCCTTTAAGGTGAGATTCATAGTATTGTGTACCTCTATGTGCCTCAAGAATGAGTGTAGATAGAAAACATCCATGCACATAAAGAAAGATTAAGTAGCCAACAATCAAGCACTTATTAAATATTTTTCTATATCTCATCATCCTTCCATTAAAAATAGTCAATGATCAAAGACAAGGAGAGAAACAATCATTGACCAAATAGTAAACAAAGACAATTTTCACAAAAGAAGCAAAATCAATTGAGTGTTA
>JASDQU010712325.1:2522-27522 GCA_032191745.1 Picea mariana | reverse complement strand
GAGGCAAGAGCGAAGAAATTACAACGGCTTGCTATCATAGCTGAGCCTGGAGTTGGGTCCAGTCGAGACGTCCTAGAGAATGTGTCGGGGGCCATACAGGAAGTTGGTTATATGGAGGAGTTTCCCCTCTGTATAGTGGAGGAAGAACCGGTCCCGGAGGACCAGCTGATTATAGAGGAGACCCGAGCAAAAACTCATCAGATGGAATGCAGACCCACTCCGATACCGGTAGACTACATCCCCAGTTGTATTGTAGAGGAGATACCTTGGCCTGGGGACGACAATTGCAACTGTCGAAACACACAGGAGGACATAGCAGGCACGAAGGGAGCAGTGGCAGAAGCGGAGCAAGGGAGGTGCGACGAGGGTTCTGGAGCAGCGATGGACGTGGGTGGCAGCATGCACGGTTCTGGAGCAGTGATGGACGTGGGTGGCAGCATGCATGGTTCAATCATCCGAGAGGAGCACCTAGCACTGATCTTCGACCTGCGTGGACACTTGTTTGATCTGGAGCATCGGGCCCTCCTCATGGGCCAGCGCATGGACATGTTCCTCGACGCTTTCTCCAACATGCCAGCAAAGCGCAAATGCCCCCTTTGTGCGCAAGCATTCGTCTTTCTGACTGGGACCACGCGGTAGGATGGGAAGGATGACAAGTCACCAGGCATCTAGGTTTTTCTTGTTTCTTGGCTCTGCTGTTGTTTTATGTACTTAGTCCATAGACATTTTTCCTGGTTTCCTCCGGGCAGGACAGATGTCAAACAGCTTTATGTTCTATAATGCTATTTGCTACTTACCCTCTACATATGCTGGTTTCCGAAAATCGGCAGCATTTTGGGTGATACCAGTCATACTTTGATGTATACTCTGTAAAATTTTTGTCTTTTGAATATAGCAGGCTCCACCCCCCTTTTTTATTTAAAAAAAAAAAAACCCTAAATGGATTATGTTTCCAACATATCCCACAAAGAGCTTCAATCCATTCCTTTGAGTTGAATATTGTAGGTGTATATTTTATCATTGATTAAATTTATTCGAGTACCACGCCACCAAAGACAAAGGAAAAAAAAACACATACTAGGTGATTGGGTGATGGTTGGGTTCCCCTACCATCATACCTATTGTGGTTAATGTCAAGTTTAGTAGGAAGGGTGAATTGGTATTCACTTTCGTTGTCTATTTTCTCTTTTTATAACTTTTAGGTTGCTTCCCCTAAAGCGACAATTCAAAATCAACAAACAAAAAACACCAAAAACATGTAAAAAAATTGAAAACAAAGGTAGGGGTCTATCCCACTAAACACAAAAACCAAAAACACTTTGTTATCTAGCTATTATAATTATATTTATATCTTATATAAGTTATCCAAATTTCAATTTTAGTTGACCTAGAGACATGTTTGGGATAGCAAGATGTGATCTCACCACGTGAATGGATTAGTATTTTCATACAATTTTTGTTTCTAGACTACTAAGAGTCAAATCCAAGGAATATTCATCAAGATCCCCTCAGAATTTGTCTTATCAATTGAGTGATATTTATTTCTCGTGTAAATACCATGGTTAATAAGTGGATTATCTCAACTTGGCTGGAATCCTATTCTGCTTGGGTAAGCTCATCTAAAACTCCCTCAGGGTGGGTCCTGAGCCTCTTCCTTTGTGCATGTATCCTTCTTCCTTCCAAACAGCTTTAAGATCCCAAAATCACTAGTGACAAGAAGGGGATAACCCATCCTTCCTTTATGTAGATTCAAACAAATTTTCCTTCAAGGACCTCATTCTAATAGACAATGTAGTAATGTTTGCCCTCTCCCACCAAAGAGATTAGATTTTTTTATCTATGGATAACATTTGCAACTTGTGCAACAATTTTGAGTTCAGTTTGAGTCAAATGGTCTAACATTATCCCTTTCCTTGTATCTCTCCCATGTCTTTTAATGTTTCTCCTTGATTCATGATATAATCACATCCTAAATCCATTACATTCAAGAATCAACTTACAAAAATTACATGTCAATGAACTGAAAGGGATTCATGTTTCATAAACCCTCTGGTAATGAGTATGCCTATACATGTCGTTAATATGGCATTCAATACTATAATAACATAGTTTCATCTTTGTATGATTCTCTATGGCCTATAATTTCCCACCCTATTGATCATCCATTGGGACCTTTGTATCCAGTCTCCCCCCATTTCTATCAATATAGGGGTCCAAATACCCCCAACATTGTAATATCAGGGGAGATAAATGACCTAAAATAATATGAAGAATACACTAGAACTACTTTCAAATAAGATAACAAATAAAATAATGTGCACATTTGAATTCAAATAGGAATTAAATTAAAACTTGCATAATGAACACACCTCAAGTAGAAGCACCTGGATTTGTAGAACCCCTATGTAATATTGATGGTGATGATGGAACCAAGATCCTGGTCAAACTCTATTGGGACTTTGCAATGGTAGGATTCTTGGGTCTCTCGATTGTTCAATCCTTGACCTGCTTGTATTATGCAAAGTCTCATCTGTAGAAGTAATATGATTCTTTGATTTCATTTGTTCATTCAAAGAATTGACAATGTTACCACTAGTTGGCACTAAAAAAAAACATTTATTGCATCGTGTACATTCGACTTTTACTTTTTTATTGTCCTTGTATTCTGGAAGCATTGCTTCCACCACCTTGAACAAATCAGGATCATGTGTCTTGTTGAACTCATTTAGAAGTTTGATTTATTTATCAATATCAAATTGATCTCCAACCATTGTTGTTTGTGTTGTTTCATCATTACTTGAAGGAATTTGACTATTTCCCATTACTAAAATGTTACGTTGATGAGTTTTTCATTTCATATGAAAAATTTTTAAGTTAAGAAATGTTCAATATGCCAATGATATTTCCCTTGTTTCATAAGAAACACCAAAATTTTCACATAAGATCTTTATTTGATGTTTTGTTTTCTTTGAAGATACTTGGAGACTAAGCTTCTCCCCAACAAACTGTTCCATTAAACTATTTACTTTGTTTTCCCTAGATTCCAATACAACATGATCAACATATATGCATTGTCCTACAGAATATGACACTCTTTCAAATCTTGGTTGTTTATGCATAGGTTCCTACACATGCTCTCCAATGTTAGGGAATAAGGTGGAACATGACATGAAACATAGGGAACAATTATGTAGATAACTGAAGAGGAGAAAAAAAATTCAAAGATACAAGTGGTGTCTAAATACATAGTTACATCACTCAAGAAAGGCACATTGTGATTAGAACATCACATTGCATGTTGCACATCTTTATATGCATTCCCTATTGCACAATCTATTATGTTTATAATGACCCAAAGGGTGTTCCTTTATGGTCTCAATATCTAACCAACTTCTATAGAATTTGGAATATCTTGTCCACATGTAACCGTCGGTTGTTAGAGTTGACTTTGCCAAATAGGCTCTGTCAAGTTGGCTCAACAAGGATGCTCGACTTGAACACCTACACATCCAACTCATAGGCAATTTTTAGGTTGGTCAATCCACCACTCAACTATGTTTGACTATTGGTCGTGTTATTCCCATTTTGTGGATAACTAAGAATATTATCTCTTGAGGTCCTCAGGTTGTAGATATGGCGTTTTGAGAGACCACATGACCAACACTATCCTTTTGCACAGCTAGAGACTTGCATCACCACCACAATGACCCAAAACTTGGTCATCATCTACACTATATTTCCACCACAGGTCACTTGGGTCTTGCACCAAGTGGTACAAGTCAGGTATGATGGTGGGCATCATTTTAATATTTGAGGAATTCTAGCTTGTGTATCCAAGCTTATTTTTTATTATGAGACATTTGATTTGGAAACTATTCCTTTTACCTTGTTTAAATGTTGGTGGTTGTCTTGGGGCACTCAAGTATATGGTCACCCTTAGGATGGGGTGTTTATGGGAGCTTCCTTTGATGAGTCATCATGCCACTCCTAGCCATAATTACCACTCTCCATAATCATTTCCCCTCATGAAAGCATCTCTTGGATTTTGGGGTAGACTGACCATAGAAGGGACCATTCCTCATTTCTTGGGAAGAAGGGGCGGAAGGCCCAGAGGGGAGTTAGCTGGAAAAATATAAATCCTGATGAAAGAACCTTCCAGATGCTTCACCCAGGGGATTGTCAGAAAGAAATGAAAAGATTCTCCACAAGAAAATAAGGACCCCATGAAAAGAATAAATAAAGATTCTTAAAGGATTAGTTAAGGATAGGGGGGATCATCATGAGCCATCCTATCATGTCCATGTGTATATAATGATATGACATTACCATTTCTGGCCATCACACTAGGGTAATTACTCTCAGTTACATGGTTGAGGGAAAGGGGGTCTCATCACGAGCCAACCTTCTCATCTCTGTGAAAGTACTTGTGGGTGTCACTATCGTTACTTGGTCACCACACCAGAGCAGTGGCCTCCAACTCACCCTATGATATTTTGAAAGAAAATACAAAGAAATAAAGATAAAAGGAAATTGATAATATTGGAAAAAATGCATTATGGACGAAGGTGCGACACACCCATGAGATACTATGGACCCTTGCATATCATGAAACTCATGTGCATTGATTACTTCTGCCTTCCAATCCACTTTATTCACATGACTGAGATAGGGTTGTTCCTAGACTTACGGATTTTGATCCATTGAAAAGAGTACCATTCCAACCCTCCAACAACTAAACTTGGAAAAATGTTTAGTTTCTTAAGCACATGTTTGTATGATGTAGTCCTAGTATACATTCTTTGATGGATCTTTTATTAACTTTCTTTACTCATCATGATGCTTTGACTTCAGATTCTTGAAGGGCATATCCATTTGTCTTGTAGGTACAGGTTGGTGGCCAGATTTGGAAGAACAATCCCAACTTGGGATTCCATGGGGAAAGAAACCCATCAGATGGATGACATAGGCCCACATGCCAGATGACAGAGAGATGCCTTCAAAGGCCTAGGAGATATTTCGATAGAAATATCCCACCTTTTGCATGCCAAACGAATTTCCCAGAAGGGGAAAAACGTCACTCCCTAGGGGCTTGATGTCACATTTGAGGGGAATGTGGTGGTTGATGATGAAACAAAGCATGACACATGGAATTTTGAGGTGGAGAGGCTTCAAATTATTGCCACATGGCCTTTGGAGTCCCTACTTTGCAGCCCAACTCCAACGACTTTCTCAATTTTCAAAAATGTCCTCCTTCAAGGGATGACATCACCTTTGTTTTAGGATTTTCAATGTATAAAATGGTGTTAAATTATTGTAAAGGGGAGAGACAAGGACTATTATCCCCTTGTATTGAACAATGCAAGAACCAACCCCCTATGATACCTAAGTATCGATATTTATACATTTTGGGCTCTTCAACCATTACAATGCATTACCAAAACCCTAACACTACCGTCGTTAGGTATTCCTCCCATGCGTGCATGATGTTCTTCCTTCCAGCTGTTACCTTCCTTGCATGCACACGTGTTGTGCTTCCTTCCAAATATCGCATTCCTTCTCCATGCTTTCTTTCCCAAAATCATCTTTCTTTTCTGCCTCGGTCTGCTGCCAACATACATTTACTGTTGATATGGCATGTTGTTTATGGGACAATTCATGTTGATGTGATGTTAGCTAGATACATTTCATTGATCTATTGAGGGACACTCTTAGTACATGTTTTATTGGCTTCCTAGTACTGATTGTAGTGAATGGTTTTTGAGTATTATATGTCATGGTACATGGATGGTACATATGTGAGCTCCATTGATATATCTTATGATGTATTTCTATAGGTATACTTGTTGGATGTCTCGGTGCATGCATTTAGCATGTGGTTGAGCTACATATTGGAACATGTAGTTGATGAGTTGATGAGGTGGTTATGTTATACATCATTGATGATTCATATCTTTATCTATAGTTGATACGTGATTGGTACATATTTAGTACATTGTTAGAGGCACCTACTAGCAGTATGATTAGCACATGGTTTATGGTTGATATGGAATACATGTATGGGAACACATATTTATTGTAGTTCATCTTGTTGAGGTTTGGTGCATGGTTTATGCACTTGCTTTGGTACATGATGTATGGGATGATATAGTTGATACACTTGTTATGATGCTTGGTTGATATATTGATGGTTGAGATACATGGTTGTGGCACTTGGTTCATGGCAGAGGCATATCATAAATGATATGAAACTTGTTTGAGGCACATGGTTGGCATGTTGGTAGAGGCATAAGGTTGGTACACAGTTGCCACATGTTCTTGGCATATGGTTGATACACTCCATTGATGATATCTTATGGTATATTGTATGGTATTGATGTACATGGTTGATGTACATGGGTGTTGTGCATGGTTGGCACACATTATGGCACAAGATGTACATGGTTGATGTTTTTTTTATGATTCTCTATTCATTGTTGACATATATTTTTCTTCATGATGTATGGTATGGCATGATTTTGATGCATGGATAGGTCCAACGTTAGTCATAGCAAGAGAATATAATTTTTGAGATGTTGATTTATGTTCTTGTTGAGAAATAGCATTTGCAGCAAAAGCATATTGCAGTGGTAATATATTGTTCATATTATATAGAAGATAGGGGGAGACATACCCACAGGGGGAGTCATTCTTCTTCCCATGATTCCAGGAGGAGATATTTATCATACGCAGAATAGATAGATAGATGCTTGGAGAGATAGATTCTTGGAGATAGAGAATAAAGTCATGTTTCCAAGGGGAACAATGGTCACAGGGGGAGCATGAGCGATATGTCTACATAATTACATCAGAGTGATATCCCTTGATAAAAAGGGGAGAAATTATTCAGATGAAGCTCAAAGGAATCTAGACAAAGGGAGTATCCCCAAGGAGAGTTCAGGTAGGAGGAGAAGCCCCAAGGAGAGAATTACCCTTTGCCATTTATGTCAAAGGGGGATAGATAGTCACATTGATGTGATTGTGATGGAAATTGATGAAGATAAATTCCATGTATACATGTTTCCATCAATGATTGGTCTTGACATCAATGTTGGTATTTCCATCAATTCCAAAGGGGCAAATTGTTGCATTATGTTGTTATTGATGTCAAAGAGTTTATGTCTTTTCATAGTATCATTAATGTATTGATTGATGTCCTATCTTGTCATAGATGTAATTGATGTCAAAGATGTCAAGTGGTGTCATAGTGATGTATTTTCATGAATTTATGTATAGATGGGATGATATAAAGTTTGTTCATTATTTTGTTTCCATGGTTGATAGGAATAATCAAATGGATAAACTCCAAAGTGGTTCCATTATGGTGAAATCCCTCATGGGAAGACACTTTTGGATCAAGTTCTCAAAGTGGTCCCCTTATGGTGAAATCCTTCATAGGAAGATGCTTTGTGAAGTCTAAATGGTGAGGTATCCCAATAGTGTGTTTAGGGAACCCAAGTTTGATTAGGAATAATTTAATGAATATTAGTGAATTTTCATGAGAAACTATTCCATATGGATAGTATATGTCATGTCGTTTCTGGTGATATGTGGAACATCACATAACTCCTCATGGTTAGAGAGTTATGGCCATGTGAAGTTGGAGAACCCTCATGAGTTATCTAGAAGCCTCTATAAGGTCAAATAAGTAAAATTATTCTAGAAGATCCTAGAAGAAGTTGACCAGTCAAAGTGGTTAGTCATGGGTTAAGTGGTTGCAACAAGAAAACAATTAAAAATAAATCAATTGCAACTAGAATTGGAGAGTTTACTAATTGTGGATAAAGTGGTTAAGTGGACAAAGTTGATTAATGGACAAAGTGGCTAAGTGGAAAAAGTGGTTAAGTGGACAAAGTTACTAAGCGGACAAAGTGGCTAAGTGGACAAAGTGGTTAAGTGGATACTTCTAGAGGAAGCTACTTGGAGAGTATAAATAAGAGAGAAAGGGTCTCCCATTAGTATCCATTGAGCATATTGAATATATACTGAGGTAACCAAAGGATATATATAAGGATAATTTCAGAGGGAAGGTGAACTAAATAAAGCCGAAATTCAAGGAAGGATAAAGTATTTTGATCATTCATTCTAAGGTATGTTATTTACAGGTCATCTCACAATTTTCACAAAAAATATTTTTATAGAATGATTCAGAAAGAAAAATATAGAGGATGTTGAGAAAAAATATCCAAGTAAATGTGATAAAAATTCCATATTGTGTGTCGTATTTCGGTAGTTACACTCCGTGGAAAATAGGGTTTGTGGCTAGTCCTGAAACTAGTCTAAAATAGGTGTTTTGGGTAAAAACGTCATAACTTATTCATAACAGATCCAAATTTAGTAAGATGAAATGTATTGGTTAGAATATAGTCTCTAGTATTTTTTCCATCATTTTCAGATCCATATAGAAAATATTCCATGCGGGGCATGATCTACAAGTTTTCTCTCCAGAATAAACCACAATTCAGCAAGGTATGCCATTTTTGGTATAACTCATTTTCTTCCAAGCAGTGAAACCTGGAGGAATTTCAGAAAAGACACTAAAGAACATTGTGTACCATTTTAAGACCTTATTCATTACATGTACATAGATATGATTGTTTCAATTTAGCATTGTTGACTAATCCAAAATTAGTCATGTGATACTAAAGTAAAGTTTGATGAAAATGCTAGTTTCTTGTTGTTGAAGTTAAGGAAGGTTTGCAGATCTATGATCACATACACCAGGTATGTTAAAGAGTTATATATCAGATTTGGATGATGATATTGATGAGACAGGTTGAGGTGACAAGTTGTTGTGACAGGTTGTGCATAGTTGATGCACTTGTATTGGTATAGACTATTGGTACAGCTTGACAGATTTTGTTCTGTCTACAAGCCAGGTCTTGTACTTGAGGGTTGGATTCCTCATATCTTGGTTCGTGCTGAGATACACAGACTGTGTCTTTCATTGATATTTGGTTCTCTCTTGGCGTTGGTGCTCTATTTCAGTTGGTGCTAGTAAAACCCCAAGGATTGTAGTATGTAATACAAAAGAAACTTATACATATATCTGATGTTCCTTGTGTTCTTTATTGTGATGGTGCATAACTATTTATTGTTAACATATGCAATTGAGATATATTTAGATGAAATAAACTAAGTATGAATGGAATTAATAAGTAATGATGTTGTGAATGGTGATTGCTAACTAAAGTTTTGTGAGAATTTTAAAAATAGGCCTCACATTGATTCACCCCCCCTCTTAGTTTGATCGATGTGTCCAAAAAAAATGTCATTACTTGGTCACCACGGGAGGGAAGTGGCCTCCAAATCACCCTATGTTATATTTAAAGAAAATACAAAGAAAGAAAGATAAAAGGAAATTGATGGTCTTGGAAAAATGCATTATGGACGAAGGTGTGACACACCCTCCACAAATTCACCCATAAATGAGATACTATGGACCCTTGCATATCATGAACCCCATTCCCATTGAGTACTTCCCCCATCCATTCCACTTCATTCACATGAATTATATAGGATTGTTCCTAGACTTAGGGGTTTTGATCCATTGAAAAGAGTACCATGCCAACCCTCCCACAACCAACCTTGGGAAAACATTTATCTTTTTAAGCACATATTTGTATGATGTAGTACTGGTATACATGATTTGATGGCTCTTTTATTAACTTGATTTACTCATCATAATGCTTTGACTTGAGATCCTTAGAGGGCGTATACATTTGTCTTGCAGGTACATGTTGATGGCCAGTTTTGGAAGAACAATCCCAACTTGGGATTCCATGGGAGAAACAAGCCATTGGATGAATGA
Organism: Picea mariana; assembly: GCA_032191745.1. Taxonomy (NCBI): domain Eukaryota; kingdom Viridiplantae; phylum Streptophyta; class Pinopsida; order Pinales; family Pinaceae; genus Picea; species Picea mariana. The sequence continues at coordinate 17,675 of JASDQU010712325.1, read as the reverse complement.
CATAGGCCCACATTCCAGATGACAATGAGATTCCTTTGGAGTACTAGGAGACAACTGGATAGACATAGCCCACCCTTTGCATGCCAAACAAATTTCCCAGAAGGGGAAAAACGTCACTCCCTAGGGGCTTGAAATCACATTTGAGGGGCATGTGGTGGTTGATGATGAAACAAAGATTAACACATGGAATTTTTAGGTGGAGAGGCTTCGTATGATTTCCGCATGGCCTTTGGAATCCCTAATTTTCCTTCCATCTCCAACGACTTGCTAAATTTTCCAAAATGCCATCCTTCAAGGGATTGCATCACCTTTGTTTTAGGGTTTTCAATGTGTAAAAAGGTGTTAAATTATTGTAAATGGGAAATACAAGGGTTTTTATCTCCTTGTATTTTGTTTTACCCTAATATTATGGACAATTGTGGACAAATTATGTTTAGGAGGATGATATGAATTGAGATCACCTCATTTCATTTTTACAGAAGACATAACTCTCCATTGTGAAAGGCTCTTGGACTGAATTTTTTTCTCTCTTTGGCTATTTATCTCTCTTGTTCTTTTGTTTATGGCTATGTCTTGGTTATGGTTGATGGATATGGTGTGCTAGCCTTGGAAGGATTTCTTCATTTCTTTTTTGGTGGTTAGTCTAGATTTTATTGGCTTTTAATGCTTGAAGGTGCCATTTATTTAATTGTATTATCATTTGTACAAGTTAAAGGTTCTATTAGCTTGATCCAAGTAAGGAGTATAAGGGCATACACCCCTACTTTTTCTTCCACCATTTTATTGCTAAGGGAATATTTCTTCATAAGGGTTTACTAAGAGGAGTATAATTGCATACACCCTCCTAGTTGAAAACCTAGCTAAGAGAAGATTGTATTGGGGATTAAAAGAGTTTACACCCCCAAGGAATTATCCTATCTATATTATTCACATTCTCTTGACTCCATTAACCCTTTCTTAAAGGAACTAGTTATTTACTTATTGCATGGGAGAAATAAATTGTTTCCTTGGTAAACGTACAAATTTCAAGTTTTGAAGTTGTCTTTTTTGGATAATGATCTTGATGCCTTGGGGATTATTCCTACCTTAGTTTTAGCACCAGGAGTCACCTTCAGATTGAATTGAAGATAATACCAGTACCCGTCAGTTGATATGTCACAATGAATAATTTTAAAGAGGTCAAATGGGTGCAGACTCCAGACAATATCGTTTTAACTCAGAAAACTGAACCAACATGCACAAGCAGGTGAGGTCTTGATCAACTTCAGTTAGTAAGTTGTAGTAAGGGTGAGTAGGAGGAAGAACAGGTAAGGAGAATGTAGAGTTCTACTATGGACATCAGGTCTTCCAACAACTTAAGGAGGAAAAAATTCAAACACAAGATCCTCTTGGATTCAAAGCTTCAAAACACTGAAGAACATTATAACATGAATGAAATCAAACATACATCCCAATTCAGTTAAAACAATCCATGTGAATCCTTCAATCATGGACACTTCAGTATCGGAGGAAAATAATATAAAAAGGAATCTAACTTTCATTAAACAAGAAGTCTCAAATCAAAATACATAACCAGAGAACCAAAGCTTCATCAAAACTTTACAATGAGGGACCCTTGCTCAACCATCAACCATAAAAAAAAATCAAAATGAGCTATTTATGCTCAGGAGTGAATACCACCACTAGAGGAGAGATCGATCCAATGATTTCAATGCTTTACATCTACATGTTATCTGGTAGACTGTGCATACAGTCTCCTATAAGACGTGAGCTCTGTCAGACGCAACATGCTTTCAATAGGGACCTGACTTGTTAACAGTCATGTCTCCTTAACCATAACTTCTGAACCTTCCATTTATGGGGGATATGATGTTTCAACCACCTCCCCCTCTTTCCTTAACTGTCTTCATCGAGATCAGGATGAACATAAGTCAACTTTTCACCTGGAAAATGTGCCAGCTGCACTCTGCTCCTTTGCCACGTGGATCTTTGTTGTATTCTTTCCTGGAAAGTCGACAGACGGACGTGAATGCTAACAGTGGAGAGGTGGCGATGAGATGTGCTCGAACTGGAATGGATCGACGAAGGAGCGATAGCCAGGTGGGCGATGTGGATGGTGGAACGGTGACTGGGAATGCATGGGTGTCGACCTACGGGAGCTGAGGTGTAAAGGAGTGAGGGTGATGCGGCATAGGGATAATATGTGGAGGCAGAGGGATGTGAGTGGTCAGGGGGGACATGACAACATGATGGAGGTGACATGGAGGGGAAGTGGAAGACACATGTCAGGAGGTGAGAGGGGATATGTGACAGCGGGAAGGTGACAGGTGCGTGAGTGATGTGAGTGGACGGCAGGTGGCGGCCAGAGCGATAATGGTCATGGGAGGAGGTAAGGAGGTTAACTCAAACCCCCCTTGTCAAAGGTAGAAGGTTGGGGGGTCTGATATGAAATAAAGACCATAGATCTGAGTGTCCAAAACTCAGCCACTGATATCTGCATGCTCCATAGTCATAACATGGTAAGCAACCAAAAATTAGGATAAAAGTTAAAAGTGGGTTGCGGACACCACCCCCTCTTGCATTTCTTCACCAAGGTGTTATTCCCTAAGGAAAAACACCCCGTTACAAACATATGTGCTAACATTAGGATCCATGGGGGGTAGATACCTCCCTGCGAGGCTCTAAGAACTTCAGAAGATTCAGTGCCTCCTCCTAGGTCTATTGGGTCAGCTACTAAAACAAAAGAAAAATGATGTTTACAATGGCATGAAAAAGCCACTCATGGCTCAAACAAAGAACCTTTTCAGAAAATGACCATTTATAGGGCCACCAAAAACTTCAACCCCCTCCAAATTCTGCAACTTGTAAGTATTATTTAGAAATATCTCAGAGATTTTGAAGGGCCCAATCCACAAGGCTTCTGATTTACCATGCTTTCCTTTGTCCTTCTTGGGTGCATCTCATTTGAGTACTAGATCTCCTAATTGGAAATATTGTTTTCTTACCTTTATGTCAAATCCCTGCTTGATCTTTTGTTGATGGTCATGTGCTTTTTCTAGTAACTACTCTCTAGTCTGTTGCACTTCTACCAATTGTTGTATTCTTTTGATCATATCATCAGGTTCTCCTTGGTAGTCTTGGAAGAATTTTTCCACAGGCAAGGCGAGATGAGAAGGAAAAATGGCCTCAACTCCATACAGAAGATGAAAAGGAGAGACACTAAGAGACCTCTTTGTTGTCACTCTATCAACCCACAAAGAAAATTTGAGCTTTGAATCCCATGTTTTATTTTTGTCCTCTAACAATATCTTGATGATCTTTATAAGTCTCTTGTTAGAGGATTCTTCCAATCCATTCCCTTGGGGGTAGTAAGCGGTAGAGTGAATCAATGCAATTCCGAACTGTTCACAGAACTGGATCAATGGTTCAACCTTGAAAGAGGCAGCATTATCAGTGACAATCCTGCTTGGAAAACCAAACCTTGCCATAATATCCTCAAGGAAACCAATGATTACCTTGTGGGAAGCACTCCTTGTGAGAATGGTTTATATCCACTTGGTAAAGTAATAAATGGCGGCTAAGATCCACCTATGTTGACCACTTGAAGCAGGATGAATTTCCCTAATAAAATCTAGGCCCCACTATAGAAAGGGTCCTAAATCTACCATAGGCTTCAATGGAAACGACTTAAGCTACTATTTTCTAGATAATTTTTGACATTTAACACAAGCCCTAATATTTGCATAGGCATCGATGAATAGACTAGGCCAGAAATACCCAACCCTGAGATTCTTGTAGGTTTTGGTTCTCTAGAAGTGATGCCCCCCACATAAACTATCATGAAAATCAAGCATAATATTTTAGGCCTCATGTGTGTCTAAACATCTCAAAAGCACTCCCAGAGGATCTTTCCAATACAAGACTTGATCAATTAGATAGTACCTAACTGATTTAAGATTTGAAGATCTTAACTTTTTCTTCTTCGTGCCATCAGGGGGTTGCAACTTTTGTAGAAAAAATATAATGTTCTTGTACCAAACACATCTTGACAATGGAGGGCTAACTTGAGGACCTTAATCAGACAACTCAACTTGCTGATTTTCTAAGCAAGTGTCGATGAAATTAACCCCCAAATCTTTGCAATTAGATTCAGCCAACAATCTGGCTAATCCTTGGCCCTTTACCAATTTGGTGGTCTTTATTTCTAGATCAAATTCAATGATTTTGGAAATCCACTTGCTCCTTCTTCTGCCTATGTCAGGATGAATGAGAATCTCCTTCACAAAAGATGAAGGGATATATTCAATGACTCTTGAATGCATAACATAGACCCTGAAGGCCTTGAGGGATTTCACCAAAGCATAGGTATATTTTTCCATGATGTCATATTTTACTTCGACAGGTCTCAATGCCCTACTAAAAAGGAAATGGGATGCTCTAACCCTTCAACATTCTATTGCAATATAACAGATTCCACTGTGTCAAATGACGCAAAGGAAAAAATCAGAAAAATCTTTGGAGTATTTAGGACTGATGAGCACAGGTGCTTCAGTTAAGGCCTTCTTAATCTGGTTGAAAGAATCTCTGGGCTCAACAATCCATTTCACTTCATTCACCTTTCTGAGCATGGTTGTAATGGAATTTAACCAATTCAACAAAATTTGAAATAAACCTCCTCAGAAAATTCATTTTACCCAAGAAATATTGAACCCCTTTCTTGGAATTGGGAAAATACAAGATTTGGATGGCCTCCACTTTGTTCGGATCAATCTTTACCCCTTCAACTGACACAATGTTCCCCAATAATTTTCCCTCCTTCATGGAAAACAATGACTTCTTAGGATTTAGGGAGAGACCAAATTTTTTTCATTTCAAGAAGACCTTTCTTAGATGATAAAAATGCTCTTTATCATACTTGGAGAAAATTGTAATGTCATCTAGATAGATGACTACAAATTTATCTTGTTCTCCAATGAAGGCAATGTCCATAGCTCGCTGAAAGGTTTCCCCTGTGTTCATAAATCCAAAGGGAATCTTAGCGTACATGAATGTACCCTAGGGAGTAGTGAATGTTGTCTTTTCTATGTCTTCAAGCAAGAAAAAGATCTGATTGTAGCCAGAAAATCCATCAATCATGGACATCCTAGATGCACCTATCACCCTCTACAATATGTGTTCCATTTTTGGCAAGGGATAATTGTCCTTCTTAGATATCCTGTTCTGGTTCTAGAATTCGACACAAAGTCTGATTTCTCCAATCTTCTTTCTCACTGGGACTAGGTTGGCCACCCATTTAGAATGCCTCAAAGGAATGATAATCTGGGCAACCAGAATATTTTTTACCTATTTTTCCATAATAGGCAGCAACATAGGATTTATTTGTCTCAATTTATGCCTAAATGTTTTGGCCTCTTCCTTCAATGGGATCCTATGCTCAATGATGCTTGTATCGTATGTTCTGAGATAGTCATATGTCTAGGAAAACACATCAGCAAATTATTTTAACAGTTCTGCATATTCATCCCTTTGTTCCCTTGACAGACTACTCGACAACTTGAAATTTTTTTTATCCTTCTCTGTACCAATATTGCACTCAGCTACATCAACATCATCAGTTGAACCTTTAAATTTCACTGCCACATCATTCCTGTCAAATAGTATTTCCAAAGGAACGAGTCCCTTTGGAATATGATTTCTGTGCAACTAAACAATATGATGATTAGCAATTTTGTTCAGGAAAACATCAGCATGAGGATTACTTTCAGAATCATAATCTTGATCAATATGTAATGCAGAAAACTCACCAACAGTCTCAAGGAAACTTTTGATATCAAGATCATCCTCAAACACTTTCCAATGCTTGACATTGTTAGGTATAGAGGGTCTATATTTTACTTCCACATCATACTTGAGTTTAGGTGGCAAAGGGACTCTTAAATTACTTGTTGAAATGGCTAAAGAATCAACCATGGTATTCTCCCCTCTTGGAATGAAAGAAATGTTGAAAGCTAAGAAAAAAATGTCAACTAGGTCCCACGCTTCATTTCTATAGGTTCTTAGTTTAGGGTGCTTAGCCTGATAAAGATTTATGATCTGATTGACAATTAATTCAACATCCCCAAATACTGAAATCTCTTCAATTCCCATGTCCTTTGTAGCCCTTAAACCCAAAACAAGATCTTCATGCTTAGCCACATTATTGGTGGTTTCAAATTCTAACTTGTAGGACGAAGTTATAGTCTCTTGAGTGGGTGAAATAAAAATCACTCCAGCACCAACACCTTCCCTAGAAGAGGCTCCATCAAAAAACATTTTCCAAACAGAGGTGATTGGAGGAAAATATTCACAAAAAGCAATGGGCCGTTTTCTGATTTCAAGAGGGGGTTCAGGAGTATCGGTGAGCTACAGCAAACTGGATCCCAAATTAGTATCAAGAGCAAAAATAGGATGGTTTGTGGGGTTTTCTTCTTCGCTAATGATGTAGGCCAATTGATGTTCTTTGTAAAGTCTTCTATGCTCCCCCCCCCAAACACAGGAATGGTAGCATAGGTGAGGTCCATCTGCAAGGTTCCCCCAAGTCTTTTTATCCAAGATCTTGACAAGAGCATGCCAAAATTGGGGGGGGACATCAACCACCATGATATCCATGAGCACACTTTTCATGGGCAGCTAAAACAAGGTCACAACTAGATATTTGATGACCCCAAGACATTGCACCTTCCTAGAGTCAAAATAATATAAGTCATGGTAAGTCTTTTTTATTTCTAATCCAAGTTCAACCATGACATTTTTGGGCATGATATTATGAGACTCCCTTGAGTCCATCAAACAGTTATGTAGCACCTTTTCATGTATGTTCAGTGAGGTGTAGAAGGGAGGGGATGAATCATCTATGTCTTGTACCAAAGAACCTAAGATGACTGCTGGATTTTCATCTTGAATATTTACTGAGTCTATGGAATGATATGAAGGCTCGTGCTATAACATTTTGGAGAGTCGCCTTTTGAATTCTTCATGCTTGACCAGCTATGAAAAGGGTATAGGGATTCTGATTTTTTTAATTTCATGCTCGAAATGAAAAGAGGAGGGGGGATTTAGAATCTCTTTTAATTCTGGGATAGGGATTTTGACCCCTGGTGGGTGTTTCTGTACCTCCTTATATTTGTTGTTGTCTTCTATATTTTTAGTAGACTTCTCTGCTCTGGTAGGATGATCAGGAATGTCAAACTTCCCTTCTTTCTTTTTGGACTTGAGGTTGTATTTATTTGGACTGCTACCGGTCTTCTCCCCCTTAATCAGCTCATTTAGTTGGTTGTCCATGAGGGACTCCTCGTATTCAGATTGGGTTAAATGGGGAAATGGAGGTGTCTCCAAGGCAATGGATTTTAGGATCAACCTCTTCTTCCTCTCCTTCTTCATTAGTAACAAGGTTATTTTGGAGAAAGGTTTGGATTTTCTTATCATCCTTATCCCTTCCTCTTTGATCTCTTGGGATAATATGGGGGGTGTTATTTGGTCTTCTGAAGTTATCCCTATTTTCAACATTAGGGGGATTTCTATATCTCTGCTTTCCTTCCAATTTCAACCTTTCCATTCTAGCAGAAAGTTATTTTAGTAACTTGGTTACTTCATCCATTTGAGGGGGGGGCAGCAAAGGAACCAAAGGTTGAAGCCTCGGGCCTACCTTTTATTCTTTCTCTATCAGCCTTATTCCTAAGCTTGTCAACTGCAAATATATTGGACTCCACTTCTAGGGCTGCATCTTTCATATGAGCCAAGGAATTGGATCTTATTTCTCTTAACAGGAGGCAAAAATCAAGGTCGAAAGCACTAGAATAAGTAATTTTGGCAGAGGTTTATGTATGTTTAATCTCAGTAGGAATCTTATTATACATTTTGTTAAACCTCTTGTAAAAGTCAGAAACAGATTCACCTTCTCCTTTTTTAAGTCATCCAAACTCTGTAATATAGTAGATGAAGTCTTTTTTATCGCCCCAATGTTTTAAGAATGTGTCATATAGGGCTTCAATCCCATCAATAGATCCAATATCCAAGGCCCTAAACAATTTTATAGCCTCCCCATCAAGGCTATGAACAAAAATCCTCATCCATACATCTTCATCTACAATAACATAGTTATCTGCATAACTGTAAAAGGCTGCAAGGTGCTCTTCTGCAGTTATGTCTTCCTCACCCTTGAAATTAGGCAACTGCTTAAGGTAGCCACTAGCTGATAGAGCATTAAGAGGTTGAGGCAAGACAAGAGGGGCATATCTAGCAGCCACTATGGAATCCATTATGTTCCTAGGGGGATTAGCACCTGCCATTGGGATGTGAACTGGAGGAGAACCAAGAGGAGATGGAGTTTGAACAGGTGAGACTAGAACTGTGTTCTTGGGAGAAATGGGGAACAACTGAGGATTTGGAGAAGAGGCTACAGGGATCGAGGGAACAGAGGTTTCCCCTTCTATAAATGCAGCAAATCTAATAGGGGGAGGAGTGGTAAATCCCGGAGTGGGAAAATCTTCTGAGGTCCTAGGTCTAAACCACGGTACAACTTCAGGGGAAACAAGAGTGTCAAAGATTTCTCCTTCCAAACCAATACCAAGAGGGGGAGAAAGTAGCAGGAAAACTCCCAAAAATTAAAGTTTTAGAAACTCCAACAGATGGTATAATAGGAGAATTAGAAGTAGATATTGGAGTTCCTAAAGAAGGATTATGAAAATTACCATAAATACCTGGTACAGTAGCTGAAGTACCTTCCTGAGGGGTCTTTTTCTTTCTGATAATTTTCTCTGGGTCAGCTTCAGGTGTTTCTAGAGGCAGTTGTGGAGTAGACCTCGTGTGTCTTTCTTTCGGAGCCACAACTAAAACAGTGGAGTGGAAACATTACAATGGGCAGAAATTACAACAAAATATTACGACAGTTTAAAATTTCGTCGTAATTGTTTTTCTTTTTTTGGAATAAATTTACTTTTTTTTTTTCTGGGTCTAACTATTCATTGCTCTAACGACCAACATTCCACGTTGGTCATTATAGCGATGAACTTTCTTCGCTAGAGAGACCAACCACGAGTTAGTCTCTATAGCGACGAACTTTAGTCGTTATAACGACCAACTATGGAACGTGTGAGAATGAAACGGTCATTGACTTATTGTTTGGTCAATTTGACTGAATTCGTCGGAAGACGGACGAAATTAATCCTATATATATCTCAGTTACGACAAATTTTCTATAGTTGCGACAATCATTTTCTACAGTTGCGACAATCATTTGGGTGTTCTGATGCAATGGTGTTCTGGTTTTTTATGAAATCTTGATTTCAAATATCGTTCAAGAAGAGAAACATTGAATTGATCAGACTCTACATAGCTTAGATTTTGAAGGTCAGTACTTAAAAAATTTCTGTGTGATTTAGTAATTTTGTGGTATTGAATTATTTTATGGTTTATTTTCACTCCTTAAATCAGATTTTATGGTTTATTTTAACTCCTTAGAAAGATTTTATGGTTTATCCACTTTTGATAGAGTAAAATGATTACTGATTCAGTTACAATCACTCTAATTAGATTCAATCACTCTAATTTTGTTCTTATATTTCATGGAACTTCTTGAATATCTAAGTATCCTCGCCTTAGTAAATTTACATTTAGGGATTCCTCCTTGAGTTGGAAAAGAACCAACTAGAAGTGAAGAGCAGTGGCTTTTGTGGTGATTTTGGGCATCAGTGCTCTTGTGTATCCCTAAACTTACCCTAATTTTTATTAGGGACTTAATATTATGTAGTGTGATTTTGGGTGATAATAGATCCACCTCCTCTTATTAATGGAATATTGTGATTTCGGGGATGAATCAAAGAATAAGGCTTTAAATTGCATAGTAAAATATGTATAGTGTACAGTTTATCATTACCATGCCAAGGAATTGCTTTCCATCTTTGTGTAGAAATTTCAATACCAATTAAGTATTGCCCCGATTCTCCTAATCTAACAATTATTTGTCGTTTATTAAATACATAAATGCTTCTACTAATATTCTTGTGGAATTTAAACCATGATCGACAATGCAATATCAAGAACAAGAATCAATCAAACATAAAACAGAAGTTTTATTGGGAAAGTGTAAAGCTAAAAACCCCACTATCATATATTATGTATATCATAGATCATGAAACAATCTCATACAAAACTCTAATCCAAGAGCTCTCAGTACAATACAATGGTCTCACACTGTCATACAAAAATCAGCAAATACATGTGCCAATTCTCTGTCTCCAAACAACCTGCCTCCTCTGCACAATCCCTGCAATGGATCAATGAATCCTCTACGCTAGGCCTCACATGCTCATGGGAATATCCACTGTGTGTGTGATTGCATGAGTGCACTTCACTCAAATCACAACCGATAGCCAAACTGTCCCTTTCACCTGTTATCTCAACTGGGTCTCCACTAGATCTGACATGCATGTAGTTAACAATGGTAAATCTTTAGTTGCATGTGAGATCATTGATTGTGAATTAATTAATAATTAATTCACTGAACTCTCACCAGTGAAAGTTTAGTTACAACTAGTACAACTGAGATTAACTCACTTGACTAAGTTAAACTACTTTACAACTCACATAACTACACTATTAATTCTGTTACAACTCCAAATCACTCAGTTATAAATGAGATAATAGATTAATATTTATTGTCCAATTTATTTAAGGGAAAAATAAATTAGACACACATTTCTTGTTGACTTTTCAACACTCCCTCTCAACAAGAAAGGGATTATCCTTCACCCCAATCTTATCTCTATGGTATTCGAATTTTCTCCTAGTGAGGGTCTTCATCAAAATGTATGCATCCTGATATTCTGTAGGAATGTATTGAAGCAACATGATCTTTCGCTGCACACAATCTATGAGATGATGATACTGGATATCTATATGCTTAGATCTATCATGAAACAAAAGACTAATAGAGAGTTTAATGCAACTCTTATTATCACAATAAATCACGGTCGAATCTAAATGAGAACCAAACAAACCAACCAAGATCCTTCTCATCCAGATAGCCTCACATGCAGCTTGAATCACTGCCATGTATTCTGATTCTCTTGAACTGAGTGCCACGGATCTTTGTTTCATGTTGTACTAAGAAACAACTGTAGATCCAATACTAAAGATCCCCCCTGATGTGCTCTTTCTGTCTATTGGAATGCCCACCCAATCTGCATCCGTGAATAGATGCAACTTCACTTCATCCGTCTATCTGTACCATAAGCCATACTGAGATGTTCCCCTCAGGTATCTCAGGACATGCTTACCCACCTTCCAAAAGAGCTTGGTAGGCTTAACCATTTCTTGACTCAGCTGGTTAACCGCATAGCAAATGTCTGGTCTCGTGCTCACTAGATACATTAGCAAACCCAATAACTGTCGATAGAAAGTAGCATCCACTACCTATCCAAAAGTAGCTGCATCCTCTTTCCTCCAGTTTCTTGGAAGAGGAGTATCCATGGGTTTCCAGCCCTTCATGTGAAAATTACCCAGTATCTCCCTTGCATACTTTCCTTGAGACACAAAAAGTTCACCATCTCACTGCAATATTTCCAATCCAAGGAAATAATGAAGAAGGCCCAAATCCTTCATCTTGAACTCCTTTGCAAGGTCCTCCTTCCATGAGTGTATTAGCTTCTCATCACTAGTCAGTATTAAATCAACAACACGAAGAACAATGATTAAAAGCTTACCATCCACCACAATTTGGTATAGGTTTGCATCCGCTTCACTTTTGGTGAAGCCCAATCCAATGAAATAGTTGTTTATCCGAGTGTACCAAGCACGAGGTGCTTTCTTTAGCCCATACAATGCTCTCTTGAGTCTACACACATGTGACTCCCTATCAAAGGTCTCAAAACCTTATGGCTACTCAATGTACACTTATTCCACAATGATCCCATTGAGAAATGCAGTTTTTACATCCATCTGATGAATGTGCCAGCCCATCTGCGATGAGAGTGCAAAGATGGATCTTATGGAAGAGTACCTTGCGATAGGTGCAAAGGTCTCATCATAATCTATCCCCTCAATCTGTGAGAAGCCCTGGGCCACAAAAATGGCCTTGTATTTCTCAACACTCCCATCTGTAGCTTGCTTTACCTTGTAGATCCATCTTGAACCTACCACTGATTTGTCAACCGATCTTGGGACAATTTCCCATGCACTGTTTTTTACAATGGAGTCATACTCCTCCACCATAGAATCAAAAAAAGTGGGATTCTTCACTGCTTCCTGAAAGGAATATGGTTCAGTCACAATACATTTGGTCATGAGAGCCATGTATCCAATAAATCAATCAGGAGATTGTCTCTATCTGCGCTGTGAAGTAGGGACTCCTACATTCTTTGCAGCATCTAGTCTCAATCTATCAGCTTTTGTGGTTCACTTTCTACCATTTCTAATGGATGGCTCTACTTGAGTGGCTTCCTCCACTCCATGAATCTCCTCATGTGGCTGATCCACATCTTGAGACTCATCTTTGGGAACCAGCAGTTCCTATTCTGCATGTAAGTCTAGCTCCCTCTCAAGTGACAACAACATGGCTTTCCCTTAATCGAATTTTATATCCATTGCATGACAGTAATCTTACTCTTAGGCAAATGCACATTGTAATTATGGGGTGTTTCTGTGTACCCCACAAATATCCCAACTGCAGCAGTCAGTTCCAGCTTCTTCTTGGCATCCTTGGTCACGTGCACATAAACAGATGAGCCAAAAATCTTAAAATGAGAAACATCAATTTTCTTACTAGTGAAAGCTTCTTCAGGTGTACTCATGCCAAGTACTCTATGAGGACAACGATTTTGCACATAAACCGTAGTATTTCATGCTTCTGCCCACAAATGCATTGGTAGGCCCTAATCATGCAACATCACTCGTGTTGCACCCACAATCGTTCTGTTTTTCCTCTCTTCAACCCCGTTTTGTTGTGAGTTATGAGGCACTATGAGTTCTCTTCGAATTCCTTTTTTGTTAAATAAGTCTTTGAATTTGTTAGAGATGTATTCTCCACCATTATCTCTCCTTAGAGACTTCACTTACTTCTCTGACTCTTTCTCCACCAATGCTTTAAAATCATCGAACTTTGAGAATGTTTGATCCTTCTTCTGCATGAAGAATATTCAGCATTTACGAGAAAATTAATTAAAAAAAATAACATAGTACCTATGTTTTTCTGTTGAAGCAACTGAGAATGGTCCACACACCTCTGTGTGAATTCTCTCCAGGACCACCAAAGCATGGTTCTCCTTTTCATGAAAAGTGGACTTTAAATACTTCCCCATGGTGCAACCCTTGCACTAATCTAACTGAGAAAGTGTTCCCATTGGAAGTCCAGTAGATATTTGTTGCATGATCTTCAAGGATCCATGATGAAGATGGCCCAATCACTTGTGCCATAATTCGCCCTCATCCCGGCTCACCACTTTTTCTGTCTTTCCCATCATGGCAGCGCAACCATCTACCTCCAGCATGTAGAGATTATTAACTCGAATCCATATCTTCTTGACTTGACCCATTGCTTTATGTCGCAGGAAAGATTTTCCTTCACTGAAAACAACATCATAGCCTCTATCCTCCAACATTGCGACTGACACTAGGTTTTTCTTCAGACCTGGAACATGCATAACATTTTTCAATTGAAATAGTTTACCCGACTCCCTCTGAAAGGTAATGTTACCAATGTCAGTTGCACTATATCATCCATCGTCTCCCATCTCAATATGCATTCTGAGATCTTTCTCCTCCAAGTCACTCAAAAACTTTCTATCTCTCATCATGTGGAAGGAAGTTCCACTATCTAAATACCACAATGATCCCGATGAACTTGATTCCATGCATGCTATTAAGGAGAAGTCAAGTTAAAATTGTGAGGTAAGGGCCTCACTAGTTGCAGATCAACAAAACTTCTTGTTCTTCCTCTTCTGCGGATAGTTAGTAGCGAGATACCCATGTTTGTGACAGTGAAAACACTTCACTTTGGACAAATCCAGCTTCTTGACTTTAGGATCGGATTTTGAATGGAATTTATTCCCCTTTCCTCTCCTTTCCTTAGCAGCCAAATCACAATCCTCTTCATCATCATTCTTTGATGAAGATCCATCTCCGATGTTCCACCTGAACTCCTCCTGCACTAGATCCGACCATAGCCGTTCCCAATCTGGTAATTTTTCCCTTCCATTGACAGAGTCTTGATAACTATGACAACTCTTGGGAAGTACTAGGAACACCAAGATCACCAAATCATCATCAACAACTGTTGTTCCCACACTCCCAAGCTCATCCCGACATTGGGCAAACTTTGTGAGATATTTTGGAATGGAGTCTCCCTTTTCCATCTTGATCTTCTCGAGTTTATCTTTGAGCGCAAATTTCCTATGGCTGCTGCTATTTTGGAATAGATCCATCAAAACCTTCCACATTGCATGTGGTGTGGCTTTCCCATGGATACTTGAGATAATGTGGTCTTGTACTCCCTCCAACAAGATCCTCCTTGCCTTTGCCACTTTCTTTTGCCATGCATCAAGATTTGCAGTGTCTGTAGCAATTGGATTAGGAACATCTTTGTCAATGAATTCCTTCAAGCCATTTTCTTCAAGTATTGCCTCCATCCTGTCCTTCCAAGCAATGTAGTTCGAGCTTCCCTCGATTGCATACTCCAACCTCAATCCATTGAAATCCATTTCGATCTTGAATCAACTGTAGCACCAAGAAAAGTCTTTCTGCAAATTCGAATTCTATCAAATCACAAACTTAGCTTCTGTAATCCCTCTTGCTCATTCCAATCTCACGCTAAACCTCCACGACTGCTTCTAACCCAACCTGCAGACCTTACAATATTTTCTGCACCTCTCGATATATTTGACTGCAGGATTTCTGCACTGTAATTCACAGTGGCTAGTGGAAATCTCTAGTGATTTCCGCACTATGATGCATGGTGGCCTACGGAAAGTACGCACCCTATGAATGTCTAGGGCGCAGAAATGTCCATGTATTTCCACATTGTAATGCATAGTAGCCCGTGGAAATGTCCAGTAACTTTTATGTGTGGACCAATTAGTACTATGCCGATGCACCCTGCTAGAGGAGGGACCCACGGAAATT
>JASDQU010712323.1:0-27591 GCA_032191745.1 Picea mariana | reverse complement strand
GAATAAGTTATGACGTTTTTACCCGAAACACCTGATTTTGACTAGTTTCAGGACTGGCCACAAACCCTATTTTCCACGGAGTGTAACTCCAAAAATACAACGACCCACAAGCTTAATTTTTTACCATAGATACTTGGATATGTTTTCTCAATGGCATAGAAATTTTAGGATCTGAAGCATTATAGAAAAAAAGTTATAGCATAAATGGTGAGATGACCTGTAAATAAATACCTTAGAAGGCGCCATCAAAAGAATTTATCCTTCCTTGCATTTCGGCCTTCTTTTCTTCACTTCCTCAGAATTTAGGCTTATATATCCTTGGTTACCTCAGACACATATAGATATTCAATATTCTCAAGTGTGCTTCAAATGAGAGAGCCTTGCCTCTTATTTATACTCTCCAAGTAGCTTCCTTAAAAACATCTTCTAAGTCACTTGGCCCACTTTCCTTATTTTAGGGTTGGGTCCACATCTAATTTCTCCATTAAATTTATTATTGAAATAATTTATTTTGTATTCAATTTGAATTATAATACACTCATCACTTCACTTTATTATTTACCCTTTAAAATCTCTTAAACCACTTTGACTACTTTGATCTTTTGGGGCTTCTAGATGACATATGAGGGTCCTCCAACTTCGTAAGGCCATAACTCTCAAAACGTGAAGAGTTATGTGACATTCCACATACCACCAGAAATGGCATGACATGTACTATCCATATAGAATTAGTATTATCTGAAAATATATCATAACTCATACCGTTACCCATCAAACATACTTGGGTCCATTACCCAAACCTGGGGTCTCCAGCTTCTCATGGCCATAACTCTCTAACCGTGAGGAATTATGTGACGTTCCACATACCACTGGAAATGAAATGACAAGAACTATCCATATAGGATATTTTTCCCTGAAAAATTCACTACCCTTCATCTCATTATTCCACAATTAAGCATGGTTTCTCTTACTCCACAAAGCGTCTTCCCATGAGGGGTGACATGAGGGATTTCACCATAAGGGGACCACTTTGGAGTTCATCCATATTTACTTCTTATCAACAATGAAAAAACAATAATGAGTCATATTTACATCAAACAATATCGGGTCCATTACCCAAACCTTTGTGCTAAGGGTCTTTTTTCAAGGGTTGACATTAATGACAACCAACCTTAATCAACAGTTCTAAATACGTTCTTTGTTCAATTATTCTGGAGAAAATTCTTTGAATTCATCTGATGTAAACTCCAACCGATGGATATTGCAGATGATATAATGACTCATGTAGAGGTATGTCTGGTTTACTAGAACAAGAAATCATCATAGTCTTCTCCCTCCATCTGGGAGAAACCTCTAGTTCTTGATCTCAAAATGCTTACATTCATAAGTCTTCCATACACTATTCTTCATCACAACTTCCATTTCCTCTGCTTTATTTTTTAGTGAGTTCAGGTCAGGCTGGTATTCTTGTGATTCTCGATACAATGACTAGGTGTTCTGTCTTTTCTTTTTCTTTTGAAATCTTCATGTTCTTCCTTATGTTTTTTTTTAGCTCTTAGGTCCATGGAGTTTTCTATAGAGTCCATTCCCTGAAGATTCCAACTTCTTCCTTTCATCATAGGATCATGGATGTGGATGGAAAACCATGGATACTTTAAGGCTTCTTTTCGAAGAAGACTTATTCTAAGGTCACACTGAGCACATGCTGCTTTTTCATGGTTGATTTCATGGATAGATACTTCATCATATTCAATGGATCATATAATTTAGGATTATCTCCCTCCTAATACTTGCTCCATGCATGAATGCATGCTCTTCTTTTGTAAATATATAATTGTCTCTCTCCATCTAGGAGAGTCCACACTTTCGTCTACATCCTTATTGACTTCTGTAAAGTGTCACAAATCTTTTTTCCAATTTCCTCTTGATTGCTGACTTCTTTCTGTCTTTACTTATTCTATGTTTCTTCAAGATTGATTCTGATTTCGGCTTATCTTGTAGTTGTTACTTATGTAATATCTTCCTCATGAATTTTTACCATGGGTTGTTGATGTACTTCATCCTTTCATGTGTATTTTATGACTTGTAGTCATAGTGATAGCAATCCTTATCTTGTTGTTCTTCCATAGGTATAGTTTCTCTTGGAACATACTATATTCTAGGAAATATATATGCAAGATATGTATAGAAAACATGGTATGTACAAGAACTATGAGGATTATTGTTACCTTGTCTTAGAAGAAGTATGTTTCATTCTACTTAGTCTTCTTTGAAGGTTCCTTTTCTTCGGTAAATGATGCTTCATGTGTCTCCTTCCTTTTCTTTAGCTCGGGACAATGATTCTTGTAGTGACCATATTTTCGACAGTTGAAGCATTGCATTTCTGACATATCTTTCTCTTGATTTGGCTTCTTCCTGGAGCCAAACTTCCTTTTATTCTTGAAATTATTGAACCTTGTTGTGAAAGCTTGATCATCGTATTTATTTTGGGGTTTCTCTTTTGCATTGATCCTTGATTCTTCTTGTGCACAAGAAGTCCAAAGTTATTCAAATGTAGGATACTCCTTCCTTGTGTTCATTCTTGCAGAAAATGCATCCCATGTCTTGGGAAGACCATTGAGTACTATGTTTACCAATTCCTTCTCTGAAGTGATCTCTTCAATAGCTTTTAGTTGATCTCTTAACTGAGAGATTCTCATAAAGTATGATGTTATGTTGTCATCATCATTCATCTTCATGTCACAGAGCTCATTCCTCATACTCATTACTTGTCCAATGTTTTTGACTGAGAAGATATTTGTTAGGGCATCGTATATCTTTTTAGATGAATCAAGATGGGATATGTAGGGGATCAGGTGGTATTTTATAGAATCCACTATTATACTCATGGCATTGATGTCATTGTCTTTGAACTTCTCCATAACTGCAACGTTTTTTGGTTCCTTTTATTTTCCTTCTTCAAACTGTGGTTCCACAATCTTTCCTTTCACGATATCCAACACTTTATTTTTGGCAAGGATGAGATCAATCCTTGTATTCCATGCTCTGAAGTTAGAAGCCCCATCCAACTTGTTTTCTAACTTCATAGAGTAAGTCATGGTTGCCTTGACTTGGTAAACCCTAGATTTGACCAAAAACTCAACCTTGACATCTTAGCTTGCTGAGACTACTAGGAGATGCGCTAGACTAGGGTGCACTAGTGTATCCAGAAATTAGTTCAATCCCTTCACTTAAGGTGCCTGAATGAAAGTATTAGGGTTTCTGCAAATGCACTTGCTAGTAACCCTAGTGGCAGTTCTTTGGTAATTGATCCTGCTAGAAACCCTAGAAGAAGTTCTTCAACGAGCTTAGTATCCTTATGGATATGCTCCCTTCGAGTGGTTAGACTGAATGAAGGAGGTGTGGGCCCATAAAATATCATAATATAATGGATGTGCTCATTTAACCATAGACAATATCACTATTGTCACCCAACCATAGGCCAAATCCACCCTCGAGCACCTTAACCTTGATAGAGAATCATTCCGGAAGAAAAACCTAGGCTATATAGCCAAAAAAGATAGTGCACATCTCTCTAAGGATAGCACACCAAATAGGAGTAACAAGAGTTGATCAGAGAGTCCAAACCATAAACAAGAGAGAGTCCAGGCCAAAACTGAATTGCTCGTTCTAGCAACTGCAATGACATCTCTCCTCCAATCTTGCTCACAAACTGGCCAACTGCAATGTGCACAAGTGATGCTTCTGCAGTTCTGAGAATGCCTGCTAGAATCAATACTGGCCTCCAGTATTTATACTAAAACTGGAAAACTACCTGGGCCGACTTCTCATTCTGGGAGCCTATTTACTTAGTATATAATATTTCCTTTATATGACTTCTTCTCTTGGAGGCTGATAACCTAATACAAATTATCCTCTTGAGCTGACTTGTCTTCTAGGGTTATTAGCCAACTAATTTATGGTTTCTTCTTGCTTCCCGAAATATTCTATTCTCGTCAAGTTTACACATGGAGGTAAATATCTCCCGTATCTACCATAATATCAACACATGGGCCCCTACACTGCAAACCTGACTCCCTTCCATGGCCACGTTAAATCTACCATATTTGTCAAAATTAATGAATGACCCTGTATGTTAGCGCTCTGTAAACTTCATTCGACTGAGGAAACGAATGACAGAGGAAAACTACAAACCAACTTGGAAGCCCAGAACTAGACTTTTGGACCCGGAGAGGGCTCTCTCTAGAGACTTCGTCTCTATACAAGATATAACTTTAACTCTGGGCTATATTTAACACCTTTAAATAGTATTTTCTAGTTCTATTGGCGAAAGAAATCAATACCATGGGATATGGAGTCGATCTAATGAAAATGATAGAAACAAATGACTCAGTGACCGAACTTGAGAGGACAAAGTCTAAATGAGAAATTGTCTTCAGTTAAAATTTTTTGTGTGTGGCGAGAGAAAAACACATGAAGAAACTCGAATCACTGATGAGGATGAATTCAGAGTTAACTTAGAAGAAACACAGTTTGTCTAAATGGCGCAAATCTTAGAGCACTGCGCAGTGAATTCTAGATTCAAAATCATGTTTCGATTTAGACAGAACTTACAGATGTGAATATAAAGAGAACAATAAAGAACATATCCAAAGAAAGAATACAATACATCAGAATTCCACCGTTATAATCTTTTCATCAAAGATTAAGGACTTTTGCATTGAGTTTCAATCAGATAAAAAAACTACAATCAATAGTCATTGCCTACACTGTTTTACAAACCGACCTGGCTTACATTGAAAAGATGGAATATATAGACAAGGGTGTGCCTCTTGGGCTACCATGCTCTCTAAATACTATCCATAGAAACTAGGTTTCTACTACCCTCTATCAGATGGATCTTTGAATGGCCTTTCACTAAAAATAGAATTGGCTGCACTCAACCGCATCACAGTCGCTCATCTTTGTTGTGACATTTTAGTCATCAGCAAGATCTCGTCGTTAGAAAATGATGTGTTGATGCTTTCCTTTGACAGGGCATCTGGACGATCAAGTGTTCTGTCAGACTCTTTCCACACATTGTAATGGCCATGATCTCTACCAGGAGATCATTTTCTAGTGTGTGCATGTGGCGGGTGACTGTAGACCATTAAAGATGTCTCCAACATGATGACCCCAGATAGGGAACAATGCCTCTTCCTCAAAATTTCACACATCTAACATACATCTTTTCTTCGCCATGAGATTCCATCGTTGTGCGTCGTATGTTTTCCATGTGAGTATTTTCCAGATTCTAAGTCTATGCCACATTCGAGGAGACAAAAAATAGGGTCGATTGATCATGCATCTAGTCTCATTTGCAGTTTATATACTCAAAGCTTTCTCCTGAGAGAAAAATTTCACCTTTTCAGGTTCATCACGTGCCTTTGTATAAACACGTTCCCTTACAACTTCTTCTGTGCACTGGCAAGAGCCACACAGACTTTCTCCATGGTCAATTTACATTCCCTGAAGTGTTTCACATTCCTCTCTTCTGACACCCTATGTGTTTCACACAACTGTATGATCGTATCATGCGCTTCCCTGAGCTGTCTCTTTAGCCAAGGCATGCTTCCCTTATGGCCTTGTGATGCTAATACTTCGAGGGTATTTGTTGCTAACTGTTGTCTTAGCTCTATGTTTTACTGGTATAGCTTAGCAATAGTGAGTTGTGCTTGCTTCAGATACTGGGACAACTCACGAATATATGAGATTTAGGTGTTTGTTCTCCTCCTTCTTCCCCAATTTACTCGACTTGTGCCTTTAACAGGCTCCATCTGAATAGTGTGCATGAATAATTCTTTGACAGCTAACTTTGCGCGTGGCTCACTCGGGACTCGGGTCTCCCCGACTTCCTTGTTTTTCCTTGGCCTACCCCTTCTTCGGGGTATTGGTTTTTGGGGGGACAAGGCTTCCAATGTCCTTCCTTCCTGTGCAACCCTTCCTGCTTCAGCCTCCGTGCGATGCGATGTTACCCTTTCCACAGGTAAAGGCAAATATCCCTTTGGATCCTTGGGGATTCCTACTGCAAGTAGAAATGAATCCTAGTTATTTCCCAACCACCTTAACTCCTCCATCAACAGTAATTTAATCAACAAGACATGCGGTATTTTCCTCTTCTGCTGATATGTTTTAGCTCAAGCATTTTCTGCCATTTCTTGGAGGCTTTGGTGTAAGAAAAAGGGAAGATTTAACGGTCTCCTCCCTATGAAGTGCATCAAAAATCTAATGTGATACGAATGTATTCTATCAAACCTTCCCTCACAAATGAAATATTTCTTAATCACTTCCATGAGTTTCCGAGAAGGCTCCTGCAAATATCTACTTTGAACGCACGTTTCGACCTTCCCACCTAAGCAGTCTAGCTTGATAAAGTCTTCATAACACCACACATCCAAAGGGATTCCTTTAAAACACCTTTCACCGTGTGAAGGGATCTCTGTCTTGGCCGACAGAGTTTCCTCTGTCACTTGGAAAATGACACCTGCAATCACCACCCAGGTTTCGTCGAACCTGAGTGCAAACTTCTTCGCTATTTTCATGTTGAATCCTTGGATTTTTCTGCAAAAGGTCATTCAACCAACCTGCTCAAAAGACATCCTAACCTCTATATCTTCATTGACCAACGTCAATATTTGAATATTGGGCCCAGTATTCCTACCACTTCGCGCACCTTTCCTTATGTTCTGGGATTTCGTCATGGTATAAATCATATTGGTTCTGTGCACGATGGATTTTGTGCGAGCTAGAGGCAGTAATCTCAATTGACCTGGGCTTGCGAGAAGAATAACAGGCGATGCGTAAACTCGACTGATGAACATAATGCATGTAGAGCACTCGAAATTTATAATCGGGCAGGCGAGAGATGGAAACGTGTTGGGGGGCACTGAACTCATGGTGACTGAAGGTTTCAGAGAGAGCTTGAATATTTTCGCAGTACATCCACACGATGGGTACACTTCAGAGTGTGCAAAGTACAAATGATAAGAGTGGCAAGGCATATGTGATACAAGCGATGTGATTTTTCATTCTATCTGACTTTATAATGAGTTGACTATGGTCACTTTGTCTACCAAAGTGAATTCTATTTAAAAACTTGCCTTGACTTCAGGAATGTAATACCTTCTCTTCTGACAGGAACTGACTCTTTGGGAAAAGAGCTTTACCCCTTACACATGTTTTGGATCTTATATCCCTTCCTGACTCCAAGGGCCAATCGACCACTTGCTGGATTCGACTCCTGTGCCTTTTCAGTACCTGACCTCACTTGCTTTGACACACAGACTCTGACTCAACTAAGATAGAATCTAAGTAAAAATATGACATCTCTAACATTATGCATCATGATCCATCATGGCTCCCTGCCCCAACTAAGCTTCCTTTTGACATTCCAAAGATTCAAGGAAATACTGGTAAGGAACCTGGTGATCATGTCATCACCTTTCACCTATGGTTCTCTTCTAACTCCCTTAATCACTATTCTATTCATTTGAGGCTATTTCAACGCACCCTCATGGGGGTTTCCATAAAGTGGTACATCGAGCTACCTGGGGGCACCTACAAAACTTTCAATTAGATGGTTTTTGTTTTTCTCAATCACTTCCAATTACTGGTTCGTTATAATGTTGGCCTAGAACTCTTATCAACTTTTTGTAAAGATAAATCCACCCATATCTCTGACCATATCCAAGAGTGGCATAGAAAAAAGAGGTTGATTAAATATTACATTCCTCTATATTGTTTGTTAGAATGGATCCTCAAGTATTTGTTTCCTTATATTTCAAAGGATGTTTCTACATCCAGATTGACATCTGAGGAAGAAGCCATCTTCAAATCCAAAAAATTAGACCTTATATATGCTCAATATGGGATGATTTATGAGATTATTCCTATGACACCATGGTCAAACTATGATCCTAGACAAAATCCCGTACCTCATGCTGATGGCATCGTAGGTTCTGCAAGTGATAAGACTATAGACTTGGTGATAAACCAACTAAAAGATTTGTCTCTTAAGAATCCTGTAGTAGGAAAATATTTGGCTTCATCCTCCACCACCTAGATGACAAATGTTTGTTTTGTACAATCGTCGTTAAACCAATATGGTAGCCAACAACCCAAAGGGAACAAAAGGAAAGGAAAAGGTAATAATCGTAAGGGTGGGAAGAATTATAAGAATAATAAATCCAAGGACAACAATAATAACAATAATTTGAATAATAATGCTAGTGAAGGAAATAAAGAAAAGAGGAAGGTGAAGTTTTAGTGTAAACTTTGTGAATATGATCAACTTACTCACTTATGCCCAAAAATTGAGGAAGCCTCGAGGCTCATCGTGAAGCAACAACCTGTTGTGTTGACCAACCTATTTCCACATAATCAAAATATGACCTTGGGGACCTCTAACACTGGAAAGGTATTGAGTGTGAGTCAAAACCCACTGGCACATGAAGGTGGCCATCTATGCGTTAGTATGGTCAAGTCTCAAATTGATGTAGCCACTCGATCTCACAATTATGGTTCTTCATAGATTGTTTTAGGTCCATATCCTCCCCCTCCCTTAGAAACACATTTGTAGATTGATAAGACTAAACATCCACCTCGTATTTCGAAAGGATTCCTCAAGCGCTCTACCCATAATATTAATGCCAAAGCCTCCCAAAATTACTCTATTGTTGAGGATTTGGGCCAAACCCCATGCATGATGTCATCTTTGGAGGTGTTCCATACATGTCCCTCACAAAGGAATGCCCTGCTATCTATGTTAGGATCTTGTTGGCAACCACACATGATTTTTGATACTTATCACAATCGAAAGAGACCATACCTTTTTGTAGTTGCCATCACCTTCTATTTGTAAATGTTTATGTTTCTGAGTTTCGAGACGATGATTGGGTTAAGTTTACCTTATTGAGTTTTTTTTCATTTGCATTTTCGTTTGTTTTATTTTTAATTCATGAATGTAAGCATGAATTTAAACATAAAACTTGGCTTGGTTTCATAATCTTTTACCTTAGAAATATCGTTTTAAAAGCCACCCATATATAATTAAAATTCAAATCTTATGAAATGGTTGATTACTCCACTATCAAAATATTTGTGTATTATGGTTATCATGAATTCATTGGTTTTATAGTTCATTGTGGAAATGTTTGAATGCACAAGAACCTTGGTTAAATGATAATATTGTTCTCACGAGTTCAATTTTCATATCAACATTCATACAAATTAGTACATGCGTGTTGTACTTTCATTTTTGTTTCACCTTGCTGGCCCGAAACATTAATGAGACCATTCACTATGCACATAGGGTTTTGTACTCTGTAGGGTTTGGTACTCATCGTGAGAAATGGTTTGGAGTTTTATGAACCTTCTGTTTTTCATTTTCCCTAAATATTCTATCTGAGTTATGATAGCCCCCAAACTCTGTGATTTTTGTGCCATTACATCCCGCTTAGACCTGTCTTTGCTGCTCATCCGTTGTAAACCTAAACCTATCCCTTCTAATATATGTTGTATCCTTGTCACAGTGGTAATGGAGCCCATTGTTTGTATCGATCCGAATGGATGCCAAGATTTTCTATCACATGATGATGCAATTGACGACCTGAAGGCCCATGGATGGGATGTGTTCCTCAAGAAGTTCGAATGCTATAATCTCCAAGTTGCAAAATCTTTTGCACAAATGTTTGACGGTTTTAGAGCCAAGATTGGGGATATACAATTGGTATTAATAGAGGATTTCATGAGAAAGTCAACAAGACTCCCATTAAAAGGAGAGAGGTGGTTTAATAAATAGAATCACCTAGGATGACACTACAGTCAACCCTGTTTTAATTGTAAGCCCTAATTCGGATAGACCAGTAACTGAAAGCCAGGTCATTAATTCAATTGATGGCCTAGAATTTATTGAATCAGTTTTTGTTGTTGATGAAACCCCCGTGGATAAAGAATTACTAGGTAGGTTTTCACCTGAAAGATATCTGGAACAAGTAATTGTCGAATTAAAAGAAAAGGATTGTCATGTGCCTATGAATGATTCTAGTTTAAACGTTAATGATAAACTCTTTGTGACAAATTTTCGTAAGGGAAAGAAACCACAGGGCATGGATTTAAGTTTCAGGAATAAGAATGCCAGTCATTTGATTTATAGAAAATTAATAAATCGAAAGAGTAATTTGTTGAGAACTCAACACACCCTAAAAAGGTCTATGTCAAATTTTTACTTTTTGGGTACCACTTGATCTTTCACACTGTTTGATTGCACTTCAGTATGAAATTTATACTTGTGCTTATCATTTATGTTTTCATGTTGAGTCATATGAAGTCTTCTTGAACATGTGAAAACCATCTTAACTTTAAAAGGGACTAACATTTACTTAAGGAATCAATAGTATAAACTTTTCCTTAACGCGCTTAGGAAATTCGGCATCGGGAAAGATTAAAAGTGACGAAAATTGCTTCAGAAATCCAAAATAGTCGAGCACCGAATTTCTCCGGCGTTAGTAGAAGGAGGTATCTCATCTCCATGAATAATATTCACTAAAGTTATCTCCGAAGACTGATCCGTTCGGCATCGGCAGAAAAACGAGAAGAGTAAGCGTCAAGCAAGTAAAAGAGTGGTTTGTCGATCGCCAACTCCCAAAATGTTTTCGGTGTCAGAGATTTACGAAGGGGATAACCTGCAAAGAAACTACGCACTCTAAATATCCCTGATCACTGATCCCCTATACCTTTCAGCATCAGAGGTTGTCTCAGGAGGGAACCGACAGAAAAGTACACAAGGATATCACTGATCCCCGATCTGTCCACCGGAGAGACATGACATGATGAGACATTTCAGCCGTAATATATGTTAGGTACGATTCATTTAAAATTTTAGTTAATTCCTAGATCATGCATTAGTTTCTAATTCACGCACAAATCAAACGGGACCATTTAAGCCTACCGATACAATGCATCTACCTTCACGCCTCCGCCATCGACCAAGTTAGAATTTATTTGTAGAGATCCAACGGTAGTTTGTTTTGAATTGCATTCATTACTCGCATTAACTAATTGATATGATTGATAGGATATCTCCCATTATATTCTTTTGAGTAATTGTGTATGAACCTATTTTGCGCAGAAATGCGTTCAGAGCACATAGAGGAGCAATGCTAGCAATCTAGAGAAGGCTTCCAAGGTTCAGTGAGTATTAAACAAAAAGTTTAGCAAGAATTACAGGTATGGATTGGCTTATGGTGTTTTACACTTCATTTCATATGTTTCCACCCAACACTACTCTGTACGCATGTTTAAAGGACTGCTTTCAGTTTCAGGAATGATGCCTCCGAAGAAGCCCACCACAGGTCAAAGTTGCAAGAACCAGAGGCGAGATAATTTTCCTCCCAAACAGTTGTGAGGCAATTCAAATTCACTCCAAAACTGGTTCCCATCATTAAGAAAACCACCAAGAAGGCCTTCATCCATCCCCTAGCCTTTGGAGACACAGAGGCGAACATTGGGGCCAAAACAATATTCCCTCGCTGGAAATAATTGTCTAGGAAAATCAAGAAGTAAGAACCCCTCGAGTATACCCCACACAATGATTCTGATAAGAGAAGACTTGACGATGAAGTTCTCCTGAATGTCCACAAGGCCTATTTTCACATGGTGGAAAGTAGGACCCCATTATTTCCCTGCATTGAACTCTTGAAATAGATTATTGATCACACCGATTCACAGAGGTGTTTAATTAATGACGAAAATGGTGGATGCATTGGGGTTTTCTTCCCAGTAGAATTTCAGAGTTACTACAAACTCAGGGAACCGAAGGAACGTTTAAGAAATGAATTTGTTTTGAGTTTCTATCAGAAGCATGAGACCTAAAATATTATGGCGTCTTGGTGGAGAGAAGATAAAAATTTCACCAACCGGACCTCTGGCTGGTACCCAACGGCTAACCTGAGAGAGCCGTATATATACCTGATGGCTCTCCTCTGCAGATTGCATGGGGAGAAAGATTGCTCCCAGTTTTTAGAGGCTTGGATGCCTCTATCTTATACGGTATCCATTTTAGGTATGAGATTCAATTAGGGTGACATCATCTCCAAACAGTTGAGTACTTGCATACGACAAGCC
Source organism: Picea mariana (assembly GCA_032191745.1). Classification (NCBI taxonomy): domain Eukaryota; kingdom Viridiplantae; phylum Streptophyta; class Pinopsida; order Pinales; family Pinaceae; genus Picea; species Picea mariana. Next base: position 15,429 of record JASDQU010712323.1, on the reverse strand, counting down.
CAGACACCGAAAGAGGGATAAACCCTTTCTTTCTACATGGCCTCATATCCGTTGGACGTCATCTGTGCCAGGCACATTTTTTCTGGAATGAACTTAAACTGGCACTCCTCTAAGCTCCCAGTCCATGTATACTTCAACATCTTATGGGAAAACGAGTACAAGAAATCCTTTTCTCTTATCTGTGACCAGTTTATTGCACGCATTTATTCCTTACTATTCAAGAAAGAGTGCCCAAGGTTGTCGGATTAAGAAAAAAAGGTTATATGAAAAGTAGGTCATTGGTATCTAGATGAGTGCAAGACCTACATCAGGGTTTTCGACACCACAGGGTCACCCCATTTTTTACCCATATATGTCCCCGATCGACTAGTGTTAGGGGACATTTGTTATCATACCATTCTACAAGGCTATAATGCCACTTTAGTAAAAGACAAGAAGCAGGCCTTCATACCTTGTGGATTTCATATTGGTTTCTACATGGCCAAGGAGACCACGCAGGCTAAGCAAGAAGGGCTAAGTCAATTGTAATTTTGATTCTAGACTGGTCGTTTTTGCAAGAATGATCCCAAGGGTTTTGTCCTAAAACATGCATCATAGCTATAATTTTGTTGACCTTATGCCCATGACTTCTTTGAAGGTGAAATTTTCACCGAAAACACCCAAGACTAGAATCAGGTGGCAACAAGGATGGTTGATCCTAAAACAACTAGATTCAAGGCCATGAGTTGGAAGGAGAAAGAGACATACATAGAGAAAACGACTCAAGAAATTCTTAGGACCTGAGAAGGAAGGGTAATATTTGAACCAGGTGAAGCGGTGGGTGATCCCCAAGAAGCCATTGAAGTGGTAGAATTTTATCAGGAATCCCCAGTACAAATCAGGGATTCCCCTGAGGTTCAAGTTGTACAAGGGATGGGGGGACTTATGTGGCATCAGGTCCAATTGCTAATGAAGTGGATGCAGGATAATTTGGACCTCATCATAACACCTAGGATTCCAACCGATAGGCCAGAAGGAATCCCAATGGAGCCAAGCAACCCTGATTTTACAAACCGATAACACCAACAGTTCAGATGACCCTGAATATACAAAATCGCCGGTCAATTCACCAGTAGGCGGGATGAATCAACCAGAGACAGGTTGGGTGTCGGTAGAAACATGTGCGCCTAATCCTTTGAGAAAGCGTATAACTATATATAGTGACGATGAAATCCCAGAGTCATCTCATGACAACCCTATGCATGTCTAAGAGGAAAAAGGACTTGAGAAGACTTCTTATCCTGAGTCCAAAGTGCAAACAAAGGAGGTCTTNAGTGGTTCTGTAGCCAACGAGCAAGTAAGTAACAAGTCTATGCCCGACATCACTATTCCTCTCAATACTCATACCCCTGACAAGCGACAGGTAGAGGTCGGGTCTTTGAGGCATAGAGAGGAAGTTCAAGAGCCCAATATTGAACAAGTATACACCATCGATAGCTTGGGAAACATACTCACATGGGGCAATCAATAGATACCTGAGTCAGTAGACGAGGTAGAAAATATCTATGTAATCTCCTATGATTGAAAGAGAAATTCTATCGTTCAAAGGACTGAAAAGAAAAGAAATATCATGTTGGATCACTCTGTCTTTATTACTATAGAGGAGAACTTGATAAACATAGCAGACACCCGGATGAATGAACTTATCAACATGGGGAAGGAACTCTTAGAGGCTAGCCTTGACAGGGCCAAAAGGGATGCAAAAGGAGATAGACGACACCCTAAAGGAGCTAGAACACTTGCGCAATCTAGCTGAATACTATAAAGGAACCACGCAGACCGCTGTGTACTTGAAAGGTGAGTTCAAAGAATTTTACAATGAGTTCAAGAAAGAAAGACACCTTTTAACTGCAATAATAGTTGAGTTCTAGGAGGATACTCTCACAGCACTCACGACTTGGAAGGAGATGGAGTGATGGTATGAAAGGGTACAACAAGAAGTAGAAAAAATCGAGTACATTGATGCAGTCCAGCAAGGCCGAGAAAAAGAAGAACATGGCATTTAGATGGTAGGAAAAGTAGTCTTAATTGCATGAAGTGATCAGCCGAGTATTGGGATAAGATGTCTTGGGATCCACACCAAGAAATACAAGAGAAGTGGATCATATGAAAGAAGCAATGGGATAAAATTAATAAATTAATGAAGGATATTGAACTTCTCGAGTTCGACAACCCCGACAACTTCGTCGACCTAAGTGATGTAGTAGAGTCGCATGCCAAACAATATTCTCTATGGATCGAAGAGCTCGCAAAGATGACTGACGAGAGGCCAGGGCAAGTGCAACGATTTGCAAAGCATCCAATCAGAGCTTGAACTGTGCTACAACAGTTGAACTCTAGTCTAGTGAAGTACTGGAAGCATGTGATGGACATCATAGGAATAAACACGGCTCCGATGGAACAACATAAATTTCCATGGGCCCAAACTTGTGAAGATTTGTTTATCAGTTGGTCTGAGTACGAGAGAAATCACCCTTTTCAAAAGATATATTAGACTGACTGTTAAATAAACTGTCAGTATAGGACACCACGTGGTGATTTTTGTTTTCCTTAAACTGCACTTAGCTATTAATTTCAGTTAAACTTTACATTATAAATAAAGACATTGACCAATTAGTTAAGGGTTGATGGTTGTTTCAAGAACTCTTTCTTTCTGGTTGTTAAGGATTATTTTCAAGCTGCTATGAATTGAGAAGTCCTTCTGGACCAAAGACAAAGTTATTTTCATCAAATTCATGTGTGAGTGGACGCAGATAAGAACTATTTCCTATCTTGTTTCATGAATAGATGTAACAAGTAAGAGCTGTCCAATTTATTGTCAAGTTATCTGGTGCAATGCTTTGCTATTCTTTTCTTTAATGATGAAGATGATGAATCGTTGTGTGATTATGTAATGAATGATTATGGTAGATGAATTATTTTTCTTTTCATTATCTTATTGCATATGTTTTTTCTTTCTGATAATTAGTAATCTCAGACAATAATTGGATGCTCACATGGTTAACATATTAGTACTAGGCTTGTGGTATAGAATTGTCGTCTACATGTTTGAGTAGCAGGTTATCCCAATCTCAGCCTCTTTCCCAATAGTTAGAACTTAATTTTGTTTTATTTCCAAATTGGTTTATACCGGCTTACACCTCACATCGGTCCCGTCCAAGAGAAAATACAAAAGATATAGTCTAAACTGAAGGAAGATCCTTCACAAGAAAATGTTAAATCCCATCGATTAATTGACCGAATCGCAAGATCTGGAGAGCCATTCCATTCGAAATGCTACAGATTCTAATTGGGCCTTGGTGGCGGGTTTGGTTCCTACTATTGAACTAGGGATTTGAGACCCATAAACATAATCATATGAGCTTGATCGATCTGATCGAGATCGATGATCGGTGTTCAGATCGTGAGATAGATGATTTCTTGGCTCGTGAAGACCCAAAAAATGAGTGTTTTAGGAGAGAGGTTATTACCCATGTTGAGAAGTATGATTTCATGACCAATTCACCCCCATGTATTAAGGGTAAAGAAGGATTTTTTGGTATTGGTCACAACCAGGAACAAGCCATAGGTAAAAATGAAGCACCCCTTGTCGAATGTGTTCCACGTCGATCTCCTGTTACCCCGGTGCATTGTGATAGTTGTCTCGACTGAATAGATCATTACTATACAGATGTTCCTCTCTTACAGGCTTGAGTTAAACTCTTGGCTACTCAAAGTGCTCTGTTGAAACAAGAGAAACTTGACCTGAAGGCACACATAGAGAGGGAGAATAAATGATAGAGTTGAATCCAATATTTTTGGATTCAACTCTATCTTGTATGATATGAGCATTTGAATCTTGAACTAGTTTAAATATTTTTCACTCTTGGTAGTGAGGGTACCTTTGATTCGAACACATTATGGACATGTAACTTTCAAGCCCATATGGAAAAGCTTCTCACTCCTAGACTTTAGACCTGCATGGCGCTTACCCATTGTGTTTTGCCTTTTATATTATGGAATTTTATTATGTTTATCATAGCTTTAGTATTATGATCGTATGATACTTCATATTATTCAACACTTTAATTCTATCTGTAATTTGTTGTTCATATATTAAATCTGTGATCATTATTTCATTTAAATATTATTGATTCATGCTTGATGTTAAATGATGTATTACATGAATGCTTAATGTTAAATTTCTTTCACTATAAGTGTTCATCATTGCAAGATCACCGAATCTGTGTGTTTAACTCTGCTCTTATATTCCTGCTCCAAAACCACCTTTGAGTTTTCTTCTGGGAGTGTTATCCCTAGTTTGTTACAAATTTTTCTCACAGATAAGATAGCTGGGAGTTTGATTTGCACAAATACATAAACTCATTAGTTGATTAATCTCAGGTTAGTTTACTCGTATTCTATTTCTTTTGTTATTTTATTTATCAATGAAATAAGAATAATTTAAATTGGTTTTCACTGTTATGATGTTCTTATTTCAAATTGTGTTTTAATTGGTATTTCTTTAGTTCTTTATATTTTCAACATAAAAAAGAAAATATAAAATGTATGTGCTTTGTTTTTCTACTTCATAAACAATTTCAAAAAACATCGATTTCGCAAGACATCCAGCAAAACTTGCAAATTGTATATACGTTGTTCAAAACCATATGTACATATCCACACTTCTATTTTTGATGTTCATAAATTATTAAATTCATATCTTTAGTATTGTAGTTTCATATATTATTTTCATTTCTTTCATTTTTAGCACTTTAGTTGACCAACAGAGCCATTAAATTCACCAGGTCATTTCATTCCAAACGGCTTGGGTTATTTAGACAACCCCGGTCTAGATTCGACCTTCCAGTTGACGGTGTGTCATTTATTCTCGTCAAAAAATGGCACTAAAAGGAGGGCCTAAATTAAATTGATGTCATGTGGAGGTTGTAAGACCCATCCCCCACACACTCGCACTCCTGTCATAATGCGTAGTCGCTCAGAAAATAATGTTACACTTGAAATAGTAACTACCTCAAACGATAACCTTGAGATTCCCATTGAACCAGGGACACCAATTCCTCAAGGGGCTCATGTCCAAGAAATTGTTCGTTAGTCATTCATAAGAATGGATAGTGCCTTATCCCGTATCAGACAACCTGGTAGGCCACTTAATCAACCCCTTGATTTCTCGTATATCCGAGAACAACTTCAAGGGATTGGTCTACCCCAAAAACCTTTAGGTGGAAATACTACCAATCCTACTAAAACACCCATTCCTAGAGAAGGAGGACCCGGTATTCCACCATCTCCACCTTATTCTTCTCCATCCTCTTTAGGAGGAGAGTCTTCAGACAAATGCAGTTCTTCATTAGAACCATCATAGCCTTCGACACCACCAAATTCCATGGAAAACCAAAATAATCCTGCCATACCTTGGCTCGATCAATATGCCATGACTGTACCTGGACCCCAACACCCATTACCCAAGAATCCGAAGAAATGGCTACCTAAATTTAATCCAGATTCAAAGCAATCCGCTGAGGATCACATCAAGAAATTTATGTTGGCCATTAGACTTCGAAATGTTGAACATGAGGATGTAGTATGCATATTATTTCCTTATACATTTGAGGGAAATGCCTCCACATGGTATTTCACTCAACAACCCCAAACCATCGTCTCTTGGGACAAGTTTGAAACGTGTTTCTTGGATAAATTCGGAGATAATAAATTTCTGGAAGTCTTGGTTATGGAACTCTGTAGCTTAAAAATGAATCCTAAGGAAAAAGTAAAAGACTTTAACCAGATATTTATTACTTTAAAAAAATAAAATCCATGCAGATTCGATGCCCAATGAAATTTTAATCGTTGCATATTATGCTAAAGCCTTACACAATAATATAGCCATATGGGTCAAAAGGTATAAAAAGAACACTTTATTAGAATCCTTTGAGGCGGCATGTCAAATTGATAAAGATATATTGAGATTGAAAGATAATCTTAATAGTGAATTTGAAACATCTTCATCCTCTAAGAAGAAAATAGAGATTCTCACTAGGCCTCCTCAAACCAAAAATCAACAAGAAACTTTAGAATTAGAAAGCTTGCAGAAATATTTCCAAAAATTGTCCAATTAGGTCTTTGACTTGAAGAGATCATCCGAGGAGGCATCCACAAGAAAATGAAGTTTTAAACCTCCTTTGAGAAAACCTTTTCCTCCCAGCCAGCCAAACCCGACTACAAAAGGTCTAAATTTTGAAAGTTTACAGTATGCTTTGCAAACCATCTTAGAAACACATGACAATTCTATTTATGTTCCTCCTGAAAATTATAATGATATAGATGAAGAAGAGGTACCAGAAGAGGAGGATTCATCTCCCCCTATTTTCGGTCACTTATTAGACAATATCTTCCAAGCAAATTTTGAAACTGTCCACCCCTACAACACAAGAAGCAAAACGTAAAACAAACCCCTCTCTGAAGTAAGTAAAAATGTGTTTTTGAAACAGTCAAAACACACTGAAATTAAACAAATCTTAACAACCCCAGTTTTAACAAACGATTTAATTGAAGATCTAAAAAAATTGTGGGCTAATATTTTTGTTTTTGAACTGCTGAAATTTCCCCTCATTTTGTAGAAAATGCTTCAAAGTATCGCTGAAAACAGTAAAAAGAGCGACTCTAGCAACAAAAAATCAGTAGAAATTGATTCAAACGGAGCTAAGAATGTCCCAACTAAAAATACATCTGAACCTCTAGACAAAAGGGACTTTCCATAAAAAACTGTATCCAATGTAAATAAAACTATTTTAGGGACAACAACAAAAAATTAGCAGAATTATGTTGTTAACACTCGGAAAAATGTCTCGCCTTTTTTGCTAACCTTTGAAATTTTTAATAGGAATGTACATAATTGTATGTTCGATTCCGACGCATCATAAAACATGATGCCTCTATTTGTATGCCAAAAAATTAATGTAGAAGTTAAACCTTCTGATCTCAAAATCATTCAGCTAGATCGAACAAACGTTAAAGTAATTGGTGAGCTTAAGAATGCATTGATTAGACTATCATCCAATCATAAGGTTAATCAGATAATTGATATTATCGTTGTTGATATCCCTGAAGTTTATGGATTGTTTTTAAGAAGGGATTGGTCAGAATAGTTGTATGGTTACTTTGCCACAGATTGGTCTCACTTGTGGCTGCCTAAAAATGGACAGCCCAACAAAACCAGAATAAACAAAGAACGTTATCTTAAGCATATTGTAATGGATCTAAATGTTAGCAATGATTCTTTCATCACTTTTGCAAATTCATTTGAAACAAAGTGAATTAAAACCTTCTTTGGTAATTTCATGACTGAAATCTCCTCTATCACTGATCCTGGGAAGCAATCTGAAGTTATAACCTATATTCAAACACTAGCTTTGCCGAGTGTGCCAAGTGTTGCTGACGATGCATAGATATGGTCCTTATACTTTGACAGATCCAAATCCAAAGAAGGAGCAGGTGCTGGTTGTGTACTCATCGATCCTACAGGTAATAAGACTTTTATTGATTGTCGGTTTGAGTTCAAATGTACTAATAACATGGTTGAGTACGAAACACTTCTACAAGGACTCATGAAAGATTTGGATATGGACATGCAAAATTTGATAGTATTTGGTGATTCAGAAATCATGGTTAGGCAGGTAAGAAACACCATACATTTCTTATCACCACACCTAAAATGATACCAAACAAAGTCATGGAGTTTAATGCATAAATTTTCATCATTCAACATAAATTCCATTCCTAGATTGAGTAATTCAGAAGCTGATTTATTGGCTAGTGTTGCTTCTAAACTATTTCCTTTTGAAGGTCTTTCCCCTAATGTGTTTTCAATTGAATTTTTTTTCAGGCCGTCGATCCCGGATAACATTACAAATTGGAGAGTATTCAATTATGACTAGTAGATTATCAACTTCCTACATATGGAAGACACCTTCCAAGGTGCAGTCATTGATGAAGGTACTCACGATGAGAACCTTCAAAATTTCATGGTAATATCTGATCCTCGATCTTCTGAATAGACATCCAAGTTGGTAAACTCTATCCCCAGATCTATCGTAAGACTAGAGAAATTTTATGACTTGCATGATAAATTTCGAGGGACAATAAATTGTAAAACTGACAATTCTTCTTTGATTTATGAAATGGTTAATTTAGGAACAAAGGATAATCCTCAAAATATTAATCTGGGAAAGGGATGTTCCAAGCATGTAATATCTTCTTTTATAAATCTATTTAAATAATTTAAAGATGTTTTCTCTTGGACATATGATGACTTGAAAACATTTGACCCTAACATCATACAACATGTTATCCCCATGAAACTCCAGACTCAACCTTTTCAACAAAAAATGAGGAAGATGCATCCTAAATTGGAACCCATTGTTAAAAAATAACTAAACAAAGTATTAACTGCAAAGATAATTTTCCCAGTTAGGCACACACAACGGGTGTCTAATTTAGTCCCTGTAAGGAAGAAAAGTGATGAAATTCGACTCTGTGTCAATTTTCAGAACTTAAACTGAACATCTGATAAATACAACTACCCTGTTCCTCAAATGGAACAAATAATACAACAAGTGTTTGGTTCCTAAATACTATCTCAGCTAGACGTTTTTTCAGGATACAACCAGGTCCTCATGTCCCCCTTAGATCAACTTAAAACCACCTTTCACACCCTGTGGGTTACTTATGCCTACAGGAAAATGCCTTTTGGACTGATAAACGTTGGTGCCACTTTTCAGAGAGAAATGGATATTTTTTTTCATGGCCTCATTAACCAATCAGTTGTGGTATACCTTGATGATGTCACCATCTTCTCTAAAAACAAGAAAGATCACTTGTCTCACCTCAGGGCTGTTCTGGAACGATGCCACAAGTTCGACATATCTCTCAACCCTAATAAATTGGTCTTTGCAGTGGAGCAAGGTAAACTTCTTGGGTTTATAGTGTCTATGGATGGAATGATTATTGACCCTAAAAGAACCCAATCTATTGCTAAATTCCCCCTCCTTCCAAAAAAGCTATGCAGTCCTTTTTGGGCAAAATTAATTTCGTTAGAAGGTTTGTCCGAAGTTTCTCAGAAATGGTGAGACCATTACAGAACTTAATTAAAAAATATGTTTTGTATCGTTGGGGACCACAAGAAATTCAGGCTTTCGACTCAATTATAAAAGAAATAATAAAAACCCCTTCCTTGATGAGTCCTGATTTTTCTTAGGATTTCACTCTTTACAACTTTGCTTCTGACCAATCTTGTGTTGTTGTACTTACGCAGAAAAACACTGAAAGAAATGAAATACCCATTGCCTTCATGAGCTCAGATTTTAAAGGAGAAGAGCTTAATTATCCAACAATATATCAACAAGCATATGATGTTTTCAAAGCATTGAAACACTTCCAGTCTTACCTTTTGAAATCCAGAACCAAGGTTATTTTTCCTTACCCTACTGTGAGAAACCTGTTAGTAAAAAAAGAGATGGGTGAGAAAAGGGCAAATTGGATGAATTTGTTATAGGAATATGACCTTGAAATAACTCTTGCACAAATTATTAGAGATCGAGGCCTATGTAAACTAGTGGTCGATTCAGTTGAAGAACAAGAAAGTCAAATGAACACCTCAACTGTAAATCAACACAACCAAAAATAGATTAGTTGTGCACAAGTTACACCCAATTCTTGGTATGATACAATTATATTTTATTTGACACATGGATCTGCTCCCTGCAATCTTTATCCTAAAAACATAAGAGCACTTAGGCTTAAATCTACATCTTTCTAGTTAATAAATTATGTATTGTTTCGAAAGAACTTTGATGGTGCTCTTATGCATTCTTTAGAGAAGGAAGAGTCAGAACAAGTTCTATCTGAACTTCATGCAGGTGAAGTCGGTGGTCACTTTGGTGGAGATACCATTGCCCACAAAGTGATAAGAGCTCGGTACTATTGGCCTACCTTGTTTAAATATTTCCATGCATTGTGTCATAAATGCATAATCTTCCAAAAGGTTGTAGGACGAGTGAAAAAGGTAGCATTCCCTTTGCATCCTGTCACTGTAGATGCCCCTTTTCAGCAATGGGGCCTTGACATCATAGGACCAATTAATCCCTCTTCTTCACAACATCACAAGTATATCCTTACAAAAATGGATTATTTTACTAGATGGTCTGAATCTGTACCTTTAAAAGTGGTGAACACAAATCAGGTAGTATCTTTCCTGAACTCTCATATCATCACTCGATTTGGCATTCCTGAAGGTCTAGTTTTTTATAACGCGTCTTACTTTTCATCCCTTGATATGAACACTTTTTCTTTGGAAAAAGGGATTAAACTGAAGTATTCTACAAATTACTACCCTCAAGGAAATGGCTTATAAGAATCAATGAACAAAAATTCAATCAAGATTATTAAAAGGACAGTTTCAGAAAATCACAAGAACTGGCACAATGCACTGTATAATGTACTTTGGGATGATAGGGTAACCCTAAAAGCCTCTGTTGGTAATTACCCTTTCTTCCTCATCTACGGAAGATAATCAATTCTCCCTCCACATGTTTTACTTCCTTCTCTGCAATTGCCACAAAAAATTCAAGAAGAGGAGTGCCCTCCTCTAGAAAATCGAACAAATGTTGTATTAAAACTGGAGGAAGTGAGAACACAAGAAAATCAAAAACTGGATCAACATCAACAAATTGTAAAAAGTTGGTTTTATTCAAATTCGTCTTCAGATAGGAATTTCGATGTCGAAGAGTTGGTTCTCAAGTGGGACAAAGCTCACGAGGGAAAGGGGGAACACACCAAGTTCCAGAATCTATGGCTGGGACCATTTGTAATTTTTGAAAAGTTGGGTCTTAGCTCTTTCAATATGCATAATTTGGAGGGACAACCCAACACTTTCCCAATGAATGGCCAAGCTCTGAAGAGGTATTTCACCTATTTATTTTTGTTCCACTCTTTTGTAAATATTTTTTTTTATTTTCTTTTCTGTTTTTTATTATGGTTCTTTTTGCTTGGTTTTGATTTGTTTTTTGAATAATTATGTCTAAGTCACCATCTCATTCGTGGAATGGAATCAAAATTTTCGTTCTTTAGAAGCAGTGGATAAATTCACAAGAACTTGAGCAGTAAGTGCTAAAACTTAGATCAGCAGAAGTGAGTTTCTGTTCAAATCAATGTTTAAGGTTTCTCATTGAAATTACAAGTAGATGTGATTGTCATTAATAAAATTCTAACGCTATCCCTATTTTCAGAAAAACAAATCAACTGTACCTTCCCGTCCTCAAGATGATTTCCTAACCAAAATCTAAGTGTCCAAATCATGATGAAGGTCATCAAAACAAAAGAATAATTGGTGAAAGATCAAATGTTTTCATTCCAAAAGATTTTTAGTATCACCCCTCCCTCTTGAATATTATTAATTTATGCAAACTATAAACAAATTCTAGAGGGTTGAAAGCACAGTAATGTGTGGGAAATGTATGTAAACCCACTGAGACGTTGAACAAGTCTGCTGGCAGTGCGTAAATACATGCATGATACCAAGGCAACTCCATCGGGGTATTGAATAGGCCTGCTGGCAGCGAAGAAATGTTGGGTTTAAGAAGATCCTCAAGTTTGTTTTCAATTTGATCAAAGTGAAAATATGTCTTATATCATAAATGGATGACTCTTGGATAGGATAGAGGTACTAGAGTGGGTCAAATGACATCCCCGTCGAGGCTATGAACGCTTGCTGGCAGCAGTGGCCCTATCAACAATATCAAAGTCAACTGCATAAACAATCGCTACGCTCGTAATGTAAGTTACATAATGGATGGCATTTTTTTTAGACAAAAATATATCTGATGCTAAACTTCGTTATTTTCTGAGTTACAATCAGTATGCTTGACCTGTTGTTAACTATTTCTAAAAAAATCATTTCATCTGATTCACCCTAACATGAATTTTCTGGTGCTGTAGAGATAACTACTTCTCCCAGTACGTCACCATTGTTGGTAGCCACACATGATTTTCGATACTTATCATGATCGAAAGATACTATACATTTTTGTAGCTTCCATCACCTTCTATTTGTAAATGTTTATGTTTATGAGTTTCAAGGCGATGATTGGGTTAAGTTTACCTTATTGAGTTTTTTTTCGTTTGCATTTTCTTTTGTTTTATTTTTAATTCATGACTGTAAGAATGAATTTAAACATAAAAATTGGCCTGGTTTCATAATCATTTACCTTAGAAATATCGTTTTAAACTCCACCCATATATGATTAAAATTCAAATCTTATGAAATGGTTGATTAATCCACTATCTAAATATTTGTGTATTATGGTTATCATGAATTCATTGGTTCTATAGTTCATTGTGGAAATGTTTGAATGCACAAGAACCTTGGTTAACTATTGATATTGTTCTCATGAGTTCAATTTTCATATCAACATTCATGGAAATTAGTACAGGCATGTTGTAATTGCATTTTCATTTCACCTTGCTGGCCCAAAACATTAATGAGAGCATTCATTAAGCGCATAGGGTTTTGTACTCTGTAGGGTTTGTCACTCATCGTGAGAAATGGCTTGGAGTTTTACGAACCTTCTGGTTTTTGTTTCACCTAAATCTCCTGTCCAAGTTATGATAGCTCCCAGACTCTGCGATTTTCATGCCATTACATCCTACTTAGACCTGTCTCTATTGCTTATCCATTGGAAACCTAAACCTATCCATTCTAATATCTATTGTATCCTTGTCACAGTGGTAATATCACCCATAGTTCGTATCGAGATGAAAGGATGCCAAGATTTTCTATCCCATGATGACGCAATTGGCGACTTGAAGGTCCATTGATGGGATGTGTTCCTCAAGAAGTTCGAAGGCTATAATCTCCAGGTTGAAAAATCTTTTGCACAAACTTTTGATGGTTTTAGAGCCAAGATTGGGATATACAGTTGGAATTAAAAGAGGATTTCATGAGCAAGGTAACATGACTCCCATTAAAAGGCGAGAGGTGGTTTAATAAAGTTAAAATATAAGATGTCCCATGGAGTTTATTCATGGATTCCCATGAAACCACTTGATGTAGAAAAGGTATTCCTATTGCTCTGTTAAAACCTAGATGGCATAGTCTCCTTTTAATTCTGAGGTAATTTGTTACATGTGAAGGTTGATACGGGTTGGTTTTTCTGTACCACATTCGTTTGATTATGAATTTAATAGGGTTTGATTTGGATATGACTTTTTACCTGTCGATGAGTCTTTACAAAATTTCCAATCTCTATAAGCGACAGGGTATCAATTTGAGTCTGTTTCACAATGGACCCATTAAAATCTTGCTGGTTTATCACTTGTTGAAAATAAGTGACAATTGGGAGACCTTTCTGATCAGAAATGGCTTCACCCAGGCTGACTCTATAGTCAACCCTATTTTAATTGTAAACCCTAATTCATATAGATGAGTAACTGAAAGATAGGTCGTTAATTCAATTTATGGCCCAAAATTTATTGAATCAGTTTCTGTTGTTGATGAAACCCCTGTGGATAAAGAATTCCCATGTAGGTTTTCACTTGGAATATCTCTGGAACAAGTAATTTACAAATTAAAAGAAAATGATCATCCTTTGCCTATGAACGATTCTATTTTAAATGTTAATGATAAACCTATTGTGAAGAATTTTCGTAAGGGAAAGAAACCATAGGGCATGGATTTAAGTTTCAGGAATAATAATGTTGGTTGTTTGATTTATAGAAAACTAAGAAATTGAAAGAGTAATCATCTGAGCTCAATCGATGATCGGTGTTTAGATCATGAGATAGACAATTTCTTGGCTTATGAAGACCCATAAAATTAGTGTTCCAGAAGAGAGGGTATTAACCATATTGAACAGTATGATTTTGTAACCAATTTACCCCCGTGTTTTAAGGGTAAAGAAGGATTTTTGGGTATCGGTTACAACCTAGAAAAAACCACATGTAAAAATGAAGCACCCCTTGTCAAATGTGTTCCACGTCGATCTGTCATTACCTCGGTGCACTGTGATAATTGTTTCGACTGGATAGAACGTTACTATACAGATGTTCCACTCTTACAGGCTCGAGTTAAATGTTTGGCTACTCATAATGCTCTATTGAAACAAGAGAACCTTGACCTGAAGTCACACACAGAGAGGGAGAATAAACGATTCAAGAGGGTCCGGAATATGATCATTAAGAACACGACCAGTTTCAAAGCAATTATAAATTATGAACTGTTAGATACCTCTTTGGCTAATTTTTAATGGTAAAATGATTTTGTTTTGATTTCATTCAATTCTGTTATGAAAAATCGAAAAAGTAGATTTAATTTTTGATTTCATTTGCTAAAAATAAGACTAGATACATAATTTATGATTCTATAGACAATCTCTTTTGAATAATAATTAGCAATTGTTTTTCTGAATATCAAATCGGTTTTTGCTATTTACAGGAAATGGAAGATTATACTATTGATTACATGGAGAAAACACTTTGAATCATACATTCAAATATTCAATAGTTTCTGTCTTTTTTATGTTTATAAAAGTTTGGCTTATTTAGACAAAACCAACTCATGCATGAGTGGTTACTATTTTCACTATTTTTGTAATATTATCCAATTTTTGTGGATTCAACTCTATCTTGTATGATATGAGCATTTGAATCCTAAACTAGTTTAAAAACTATTCACTCTTGGTAGTGAGGGGACCTTTGATTTGGACACATTATGGACATGTAGCTTTCAAGATTGTATGGACAACTTGCTCACTCCTCGACTTTAGACCAGCGTGGCGCTTACTCATTTTGTTTTTCATTTTATATTATGAAATGTTATTATGTTTATCATAGCTTTAGTCTTATGATCGTATGACACTTCATATTATTCGACACTTTAATTATGTCTGTAATTTGTTGTTCATATATTACATCTGTGATCATTATTTTATTTAAATATCATTGATTTATGCTTGATGTTAAATGATGTATTACATGAACGCTTAATATTAAATTTCTTTCACTATAAGTGTTCATCATTGCAAGATCAGCGGATCTGTGTGTTTATTACTCTGCTCTTATATTCCTACTCTAAAAACACCTTTGAGTTTTCTTCTGGGAGTGTTAACCCCAACCCGTTACAGATTTTTCTCACAGGCAAGACAACTGGGAGTTTGAATTGCGCAAAGACATAAACTCATTAGTTGATTAATCTCATGTTAGTTTACTCGTATTCTATTTCTTTTTTTATTTTATTTATCAATGAAATAAGAATAATTTAAATTGCCTTTGACTGTTATGTTGTTCTTATTTCATTGTGGTTTAATTGGTATTTCTTTAGTTCTTTAGATTTTAAAC
>JASDQU010712322.1:0-23862 GCA_032191745.1 Picea mariana | reverse complement strand
GGGAATTCTTTGTACTGAATGATACGTTAAAAATCACCCCACAGTAGGCTATTATTTGAGTCTATGATTAAATTTAGGGTTACATCTTTCGTTCTGATAATATAATTATCTGTGTGTGGAAGCTAACATTCGAAGTCTGATATTCGGAAAAAATATTAACTCTATGTTTTATCTTTGAGCATTGAATTCCCTTCGGCACAGATAATCAATTTATGTTTAGACTTTGATAAACATATTCGACGTATAATTTAAACTCTGTATTTATAGTTTGGGCAAGCCGTTCTTTTTGGAAAGAATTACTTAAATTGATACACTGACTTGATTCATGCATTCGGTCTACACATACCACGTCACCCTTGCAGTTTGGATTTATAATGTTATTGTTGTTTATTTTTTTAAATTCCTTAAAGGTTTTGTTTTAATAAAAAATGGTAGCCAATCAAATGATGGGACCCTGTTTTGTTGTGAGGGTACCCATCAGGCCATTCAAGTTCACTCCTCCCCTTTTTGTGTATTGACGGATTTCGACTGTGACTGGGAGCATTCCTGTGATAATTCAAGATAAGTAGTACTCTGTAAAATGATACCTTCATTGTCTCATAAGATTTTACCTTTAAAAGTTTAAGTGATGTTGGTTTCTATTTGACACTAAGAAAATATCATCTAATCTTTCTTGCAGGCTTATGAGGTCACTGCGATGGAACAAAACCATGCCCTGTCCAAGAAAGGTACTCGGGTTCCATGTTACCTCTATTAAGCAAATGCCCTAGATTTCTAAGAAATGAAACAATTATGATATAAAATGCAATCATCAAGGGTGAGATTAATCTGGTTCATAAAGATGGTCGATTCACTATCTATGTATCTTCAGTTTAAAGGAAGACATAGGGGATAAAACCCTTTTACTATGTAATAGGGTGATATGAGAAGGACTATACTGCTGTTTATAATTGTATAGTCAACTTAGATGGAAACTCGAACAGTCCCTTCTTTTAGAATAATAGATCTGGTATAGCAATATTTCTGGAATGAATAACATCACATATCGGTGAACATCAATTCTTTCTTGTACCCTTTTCAGGTTTACATTGGATTTTATAGAGAAATTCGAACGATTCCTTTTCTTATTCCTATAGATTTTCCTTTTTTGATTATTACTGTAGTAGGTCTATGCGTATCAAAATTATATGGTTCCAGGGTGTATACTCTTCACTTCCTTTAGTTTACTATTGTATCGTTTATTTCTAGAACTTCGTTTGTGACTGTCTGAACTATTCGTTTTCATTTCAAAACTTCGTTTTGTGACTATTTGAACTATTCGTTTTCATTTCAGAACTTCCTCTTGTGACTATTTGAACTATTCGTTTTCATTTTAGAACTTTATTTATGATTGTCTGAACTATTCGTTTTCATTTACATTAAAACAGTCTAATCGTCATAGACCTTTATTTATACCTGTGTATTTGGTCTATAATAAAATATTTATGTATAATTCTAAGCTCTCAAGTTTATTTCTAGAATTTTCTTACTAATGAGATACAGTAAAACTGTAAGAATTATATTATATTTACTTCATTCCAACAGTAATAAATCAATAGGACGATTCGTCCAGAATTAAAAGGAAGTCCTACAGAGATATGACTGTACACATATAAATATATATAGATCTCAGTTTTACTTTCGAAATATCCTTTAGCATTTGCACAGTCTACAGTTTACATTCAAATTGAATATCTAGATGTAAATGAATCTCCTATCTGGTAGGGATTTTCTAGCACGGTATTTGAAATCATATCCTATTTAACACAGATGCATCTCCCAATATAATTTCATAAATAAATTCCATCCAAGCCAAGATACACATAAAGGTTTCTCAACTTATTCAATTAAAACTGTAAGGGTTTGTCCTACATTTCACCTCATTCCATCGGAATTTAACAAACATAACAATTCATCTAGATTTAAACACATGCATTCTAGCATCCAATAATTCGATAATATTTAACCAAAGAAGGAATAGATAGACATATCTGAACATTTGTTGAATAATAAATGGAACAACCAAGTTCCTCCCAACCTTAGAACAGAACAACCAATTTACTTGTCTCGTTCACCCCCTATCTTGACCATGAATCCATGAGGGTGAACTTAGAAATCCTCCTCAACAATATCCCTTCAGTTTCAACAACTTCTACTTGCCTCACAATCAGCAAGTAGTGTTTATAATAGTAAGAGGTCATTTCTTTCCCCCAGCATACTAGGCAACGTCTTGCCTCCTCCCATATGCTATATATCAAAAGAAATTGTGCCTAGTTCTTTTCCCCCTTGGAAATTTCCATAGCTTTCCAAATCCCTAATTTTCAGGGGATGCCAATGGCCAAATTCTTGATTTTCCACTTGTCACATTCAACCAAGAGGTAGTTCCAACATGTTCCCCTCTCATTGAGTCATGGTCAGTTGATTTTAAACTACCTGTTCCATTTGTCCATCAACAATAAATATAAAATATTTTGTTTCATACAAATGTCATAGTAAAATAGTTATTTGGGACAAATCAGATCTCTTCCCAACACTCATAATCATCAATTACAATTAACTAAATTCAAAATTCAGAATTTCCATAAATGGAAAAAATTTACAATTTCGAGTTTACCAAAAACGAAAATAATTTCCTAAGCAATTTCAGACTTAAAAGTAATTTATTTTTGCGGATGTTACAAGATATTATGGAGTGGCATGCATCAACGAATTCCCTAGAAGTGTGTAGCTTCCTGGGTTTAGCGGGATACTATCGACTATTCCTTGAGGGTTTTTCGAAGATAGCAAATCCGATCTTGGAATTGCAGAAGAGGAACAAGAAGTTTGTTTGGACCGAGAAATGCGTGGAGGAATTTCAAAGACTAAAGGAGTTGTTGAAAACAACACCAATACTAAAGGTTCTTGACATGGACTGATGCATCTAAGGAAGTCTTAGGCGGAGTCTTGATGTAATATGGTCGAGTGATCGCTTACATCTCAGGAAAGTTGACAAGGCATGAGGAGAACTATGCAACGAATGATTTGGAGTTTTTAGCCATTGTATATTCCTTGAGATTTTAGTGACATTACCTGATTGGACATAAATTTGAACTAAAAATGGACCAGTGCGGACTACCACACATCATTGTGCAAAGCAACTTGAACGCACAACAATGACATTGGTCGAAATTTGTTAGAGAGTGCAATTTTGAGATTACTTACATAAAGGGAACAATGAATAGAGTGGTTGATGCATTGATTTGGAGACCACACATATTTTTGGTGATGCCTCTTCAGACGAATCTACGTGAAAAGATTCCAACTTTATAGCACGACGATGATTGGTATAAAAAGGTTAAGGATTTTCTTGGACAAAACACAAAGATGGTACAAAAATTTGAGGGATTTACTGTGGACAATGACGAATTATTGAGATTTAAAATTCTAATTTACGTACTGCCCAATGATGAGTTGAGGATTTTTATCCTAAACGAGGCTCACAGAGTAGTGTACATGGCTCACCCAGGAGTCACGAAGATGAGGGTAGCCCTTAAACCCTTAATATTTTGTAAAGGAATGGAGGAGGACATAATCAACTACGTGGAAAGATGTCTAGGATTTCAGCAAGTTAAGGTTGAACATAGACATCTTTCAGGATTACTACAGCCACACGCTATTCCATAATCAAATGGGAGGTCATTTTGATGGATTTTATTCTTGTATTTCCACTGACAATAAGAAGACACGACTCGATTTTGTGGTAGTCGACACTCTGACGAAGAGTGCTCATTTTATTCTTGTTCGTACGACATATCAAACACCTGACATAGCTAGATTTTTCATCAGTGAGATTGTGAGGTTGTATGGCATGCCTAAGAGGATTATATCCGATAGAGGATCAATGTTTACAGGACGATTGGACTGGTTTCCAAGAGGCCTTGGGAACCCAAATTAAATTTAGTATTGTGTATCACCCAGAGCCAGACGGGAAGACCAAAAGAACAAACCAAATCTTGGAGGATATGTTGCGTATGTATTTGATGGACCAACGGAAGTGTTGGGAAGAATTCTCACCACTGGTAGAGTTTGCATACAACAACAGTCATCAAAGCACCATTAAGATGGCACCTTTCGACTTTCTTTACGGGCAACCGTGTCAGACGCCTTTGAGTTGGGATCGACTTGAGGATAGGGTCCTGGTGAGACATGAAGATATCCAAGAAATGGAAGACCAAATGAAACAATAATACAAAGGATCAAGGAAGCGTAGGATCGCCAAAAGAGTTATGCCAATGCGCATCGTGTCTACCGTAGTTATGAAGTTGGTGATTGAGTCTTTTTGAGGGTGAAACCACATAAGAGTTCGATCAAGTTTGGAAAGGGTATTAAAATATCTCCTAGGTTTATGGTACCTTTCGATATTGTGGAAAATAAGGGGTCCCTGGCCTATCGACTAGTCTTGCATGATTATTTGAGGCTTATACACGATGTTTTTCACATATCTGTTTGAGACATTATGTTAGTGATCCTACACGTGTTATTGACATGAGTTCCTTGTAGGTATTGGATGATGATGCGCTCACGATGGAGAAAATATGCATCATGGACCATTGCATTCAACAGCTACGGTGTCAAACAATAGATCAGGTCAAGTTCCAATGGGACAATTATAGTCGACACTCAATGACCTGGGAGGATGCATATGATATGCATCAATAGTTCCCATTTTTGTTTGATAGTTAGACATATGATATTGTGATACACTTTATTTCAACACTTGTATATTGTGAAACTTTGGGACGAAGTTTAAAACAAGAGGGAGTGTATGCAACATCTCGCTCTTTCGCACACTAAGCAGACTTAATATTTGAGGACACTTGCATGCAAGTGATCTGGTTCTCCATATGATTGGTTGATTTGATTATAATTATGAGATATTGCAGATTTGATCATATGTTATTTTTGATGTATTTACATAGACATGTGCTATTGAATGGGTTCTCCTGAGTGTTCAGGACTCTGGACATTGAGGATGCCAAGGCATCGATGAAACCCCTTAGACTCCATATCGAGTCAGGGAGTGGACTATTAGGGATTTAATGTTGTTGATGTGACATATGTACATTTGATTAGATACTATGATGTTGATTGTTATTGTTGACATGATTCGTTGATGGATGCAGGCTTACGATAGCTTGCTGACCAGACTCACATTTGGAGTAAAGGGGTCACGCACGACAACCAGAGACATTGAGGGAGAGGTGTGGCAGCAGCCCTGCCATAGCCTACTAGCACTCTTGTCGTGGCTCAAACTATAGGTTAACAATTACATAGTTTGAGAAAAACCACGATGTCGTGAGGGAATACTGTGAAAGTTGCTCACGATGATTCTAAGGGGCACACAATAATGTAGGTTTCTTGTTCCGTAGAGGCCCTTAGTCTCCCACAATATCACTTGACGAAGTATTGACTTCAAGGGTTTGACATCTACCAAATTTAGTCAAGAGGTGAGGGGCACCCTTAGAGCACGTAGTGCGTATTGAAGGGCACGTCATGCAAATAAGATGGAAAGAGGTGAGTGGTACCCTTGGAGCACGTAGTGCGTCTTGAAGGGAACGTCGCACAAATAAAATGGAAAGATCAGAGTTGTACCCTTGGAGCACGTAGTGCATCCTGAAGGGCACGTCTCAATTTTAACTAGTAAGTGAATAAACCTAGTGCCTAGAAAACTATGCTTCCTTAGGACCTGATCGACCTTAAAATGAATGATGTGATAAGTAAAGTTTAAAAACAAATTTTCCCTTAAAAGTTGTCACCAAGCCTAGTGACTTGAAAACCTAGGTCTGAGTAGAACCTTAGAATAGAAAAAAAAAAAAAAAACTAATTAGACACATAACCAAATTAAAATGGAAAATTTAATTCACTGAGGCTCTTTTTATAAAATTTTAATTCAGTAAGGTTCGTTTTATAAAATTTCAATTCACTAAAGTTCTTTTTATAACTATTTAGAAAATTCAAGCATTAATAATTAAAGTGGAAATTTTAATAAAGGTTTAATTAATAAAAGGGGTATTTGGTTGTTTTTGTCTCAACCTGCTAATTCTGAATTTACTTAGAAAAGGGGGAAACTTAAAGAAAAGGGGGAAACCTAAGAAAAAGGGGAAACTTAAGGAAAAGGAGAAACTTAAAGAAAAGGGGAAACTTAAAGAAAAAGGGGAATGTCTAACTTAGTAAGGAATCTAGCCTTTGAAACTTTCTATTCATGAAGGCATAAGTCATTTAAGAATTGTAAGGGAATTTTGGGATACCGAGGAGCATTTTTAGGAACGCTTTTTGGTGAGTGAGGGAAATAGGATTAATTAATTAATTAATAAAATTGATTTTCTAGTGCAACTAGGGGATCGGGCGACATATGTACGGGGAAGGTTTTTCCTAATTAAATAAATGAAAAGGGAATCTAATGAGGGTTTGGGAAACTAATGACTATGAAACTCTATAAAATAGATTATGGAGGAGGAGTATGGACACACATCTGTCTTGAGTAATGTTACACTACGAAAATTTCATCTTGACTAAACTTTCTCTTGTGGGAGTTGGGATACCCAACTCGGGTAATGAGTGGTAGCTCAACCTTGTGAGGTGAGCTGGGTGATAGCATTCTCTGGTACTGTGTGTGTGGCCCCTTTGTGGCTCGAGGGGATCAGGGGGAAGAAGAGTACCCCTAGAGTTGGTTGGGAGATACTGGTGAGGTCACATCGGTTGGAAAGTGGGAGCTGGATAGAGCACGTGGGGGACAATGACTTCAGAGAATTCACATTTGGCTATGGTACGCATGTGCATAGTTTGTATTGAATAATAGCTCAATTTCTTCTTCATGCATTTCTTTATTGTCGAGATCTCTCTTGCGTAGATGTTGTTAAAAGAAAAATGCTCGTTTAGTTATGCATATGAATTTTTATTTGGGTGATAGTGTGCCGTGTGAAATTGAAAAATGGTCACTAAATTTCTATTTATGATCCTTGTTTTATTACTGCATTTTATTGCAGCTTCTGGTTCAGGTTGGAATTATTACTATGTTTTCTTTATTCCTTGATTGTGATTTTTTTTATTATTTGGTTCTCCACGGAGAAGGTCTGGATGCAGATTGTGTTTTTATCTTATGATTCCTTTATCCTTTAAGTTATTAGTCTGTTCTTGAGTAGTTGTCTAGGAGATGAATCGACTGTCTTTCACTCCAGTGTTAAAGACATAGATTCAAATGCCCTGCTTTCCTGTGCATGGATAATAACTGTAGGATCATTTCTCTGCCCAACATGGAATTCTCTCCTAGGAATTTATACCCTCCTTAGCCTCTGTGTTTATTGTGATGTTTTCTCTTAAAACTTGTCTTTCCTTGTAACCCCTCTCGTCAGTAGCGATTTACAGTAATTTTGTTGAGCGAATTACTGTGATGTTGTTGTGTGATTTTCAGTGTTTTTGTTTAGCAATTTTTGAGAGATTACTGTGATTTTTGAGTGAATGGTTGAGTGACAGTGGATAGCTCGCATTCACATGAATGTTTTGCATTACCATTTACATGATAATTTGCAGCTACAATATTAAATTTGTCACTATCGTTTAATGTGAATTGTTTCTATAACAACCGTTATGCTATGCCTGGTCTATAATGGAAGTAGTGGAAACAATTTCAATCTAAATTGGAGATGATAAAAGTGCATGTACATGGAAGGTTGAGCTTCATTACTCTATTCATTAATAAACGTAAGCATGTTGAACATCAGAACCCTGCATATATGTTATCGTTTATAAATACAACTCTGTTAAAAATCGTAGTGGCCAAATTTATTTTATTGCCTCAAACTTCTATTCTTTATTCGTTACATTGAATTTATTTATGAAAATTAATCTCGTAAATAAATGAGTGAAATATCAATATTGTTTTTGAATTGTAACTAACACTCAAATTAAAAACAATACTAAAGCCATGTATATTCCATAGAATTTTCCTTTTTCTCCTCTATATTATGTATTGATGTCAATGCTCTATTTATATATCTGATTATCATCAATAGACGGTGCAGTCATTATAGATATACTATTAAGATTGAATATTGAATTGTTTTGGGTGTGTACCTTTGAATTAGAATCACCACCCACCGAAGCATGTTCCAGAAACAATTGAATAGCATGATATTACATAGCTTAGTAGAGAAAGTTAGACTTTGTGGTGTTAGTTCAACACTCAAAATGAAAGTGTCAAATCCTTGTACCATTTTCTCACTAGCACAAGGAAAAACGAGTACCATATTAAAGCAAAAGTGAAAAGCATTTTAAAGATCTTCCTCCTTAACTCTAAGAGGGAAACGTTGCATTCAATGAGCGCTATCCTCCCATTTGTCTTGGACATTTTTGGATTTGTCTAGGATCTGAGATGGACGACAAACATATATGAACATTAATATATTAGAACAATAATTTATTATATAGAAGTAGAGAACAATGGCGAACATTAATATAGAAGAGTCGACAGGTAACAATTTTATTTTTCCCAGCTATTTGACTGTGTTGCATTGATAGAGAATTGGAAGGAACACATTAAGATTCATATGTTCATAGCCAGCCTCTTTATAGCCACGAAGACTATGATAATTTTTTTCTCGTGAATTGTTTTACTTTGCTAGTGGCGGTTTCCCTGCAAGGATTTTGTACTTTTAGAGTATTTTATTGCCTTGTTTATCAGTGTTATTAGTTCCAGCTATTTATGATTTAACAGTTAATGGATTTATTAATATTATCACATTTGTCTCACTTTAGAATAATGGTTTTCCTTTACATTGGTAACAATTCATTTGGATTAATGCGAGGCCTTTATTAATTGTTAATTGCGTAGAGTTTAAAAAAAGGAAGGTTGTCAGATTATCAATGAGGATGTATAAAAAGGAGGATTATTAATTAGAGTGATTCTGATTTCAGTTGATTATATTAATGATGTAAATCCTAATTGAAGTTTTACATTAAGAGTTTAGGATAGGGTGTAAAAAAAATAAAAATTGAGAATGTCATTCTAGAGATTTAGTATTACTTAATTGAGAGTTAGGATATAACAGCTAAATAAAGGGGTGTTGATTCAATAGGTTGTGATCCTTAAGATATTCTTATAATGATGGGGCGATTTTATTTAATTTATCTAAATTATTGTAAAGCAATTTTTAATGATTTCTCGTGAAATTGTAACTAATTATTGCACCTTAGCATGACTTAGAGTAAGGGTGTTTGATGCTTGGCTCCCCCCCTCTTTTTACTTTTTAATCCTTACAATTTAAGAGTTGTTTTCATGGTAGGGAAGCAGAACCCAAGAACTACAAAATTATAGATGAGTTTACCGAAATTTTAAACCCTTGATTGGAAAGTATAATGTTGCTTGAGGATGGTTAGGTTCTCTTACTTTTAGATGGTGATTGGTTACTTATGCTATGAATTAGTCCATATGATGATAATTTATAATGAATTTCATCCATGTTTTCCTTATTCTTTAGAGCGCCTTCGTCTAATGACGTCACATATTGTATGACAGTGTAAGTTGGATTTCAGGCACGTTGATTTTATGTTTAGTTAAGGTATTAATGCTATTTTGTTTGCACTTGGGTTCCTAGCACACTTGTCACAGTGTAGCGACATGATACCTCATGATTGGGTCATTGAACATGTTTATTGATGAGCGCATAAGAACCCTGGCTTTGGGTCATGTGCCTCCTGTTGTGGATGATGCATTGTGTTGTCTCTCACTCGTCGGGAGGGTTCTAGATATTGGTCGTCGAAGCTCTTATGGTTGGTTGATTGACGTTGTCTTTCATCTTAGTATTCATTTTTATAATTTAATCTGTTGATTATTGCATGATTCGTTCAGTTGCATGATGTGCTAGTATGTTGGGTCGTTGTTGTTTGTTTCCTAAATTGTGTGAGTTGATTTCATTGTCAAGTTGTGATGATTAACTGTTTGTAGATGTTACTTCCTTGTTTTTTTTTTTTAAATGTACTTGCTTGTGTCAAATGTATTCGTAACGATGGGGGTCATTACAAACATGAGTAGGGAGTATTCAAATAAAGATACATTAATTTAATAGTTATGCTAGAAATAAATGGAACAACCACATTCCACCCAACCATAGATGCATGAAAATCAAGATTACTTGTCCTGATCACCCCCTAGCCTGACCATGACACCATAAGGAAAAATTGAGCTTCACTATTTAGCCATTATCTTTTTGTACAGTTCAGAAAATCATTTTCCTAACACCATTTCTTATCACACAACAGATATTCATTTCCACAACATACTAAGCAGCATCATGACTCCCACATATGTTGCATATATTCCGTTTCTCTTTTCCTAGGACTTTTTTCACATCCATTTCCCTCCTTGGGTAATTTGAATCTTTACAAATCCCTTATTTTTATGGGATGCCAATGAAAAAACTCCACTTCTAACACTTGTAAAAATTAGATCTGATTTAACTCAAACATGTTCCCCACTCATGGAGCCATAGTCAGCTACTTTTAGCTTGGTTGTTCCACCTGTTTCCATCATTTAATATATTAAAGATATATGTCTCATATATTTGTCCATCAAAAGAGGATAGTTGGAAAGTCAAACCCTTTCTCAACAGTCACAAAAATAATAATTATGTTCCTTAATAACTTCAAATATGAATTTCTATAAATGGAAATTTATTTTCGAAGCAATAACATAAAAATAAAATGTTTTAATAATTGAGGATGTCACATCCTCTCCCCCTTAAGTATAGCATCACCCTCAGTATTAGTCTTTCCCTCAATCCATCACTTGGAACAAAGTTGGATAAGATTTCATCATTTCATCTTCTAGATCCCAACTAGCCTCATCAAGGATAAAGAACTTCCATTGAACTTTTACCTGGGGCGATGGCTTTGTTCTGAAGTATTGTTTCTTTCCTATCCAGAATGCATAGAGGTTCTTATTGGAACCCTCCTTATGGATCCACTTACACCATGTTCCAATCAATGATATGAGTAGGATCATGAATATATGCTTTTAATAATGAAACATGAAATACATTATGAAGTTTTAAATTTGCAGGGAGTGTTAGGTTGTATTCCATTGGTTTGATTCTAGTTAAGAATTTTAATGGACCACAAAACCTTGGCGCCAACTTGGAACAATTCCCTAGTTTTAATGAGATCCTTCTTGCTTTCACTTTAAGGTACACATCTTCTCCAATGTTAAATTCTTGATGTCCTATTTTCAGATCTGCATAGCTTTTCTGTCGATATTGCGCAACCTTTAAATTATGTTGTACCTTTTTTACCATCTATTCCATTTCTTGGAGCATTTATGGTCTCACCATGATTCTGTCAATCGAATTATCCCAACTAATCAGGGTTGTACATTTCCTTCCATATAAAACTTTGAAAGGACTCATTTTTTATGATGCTTGATACTTGTTATTGTATGTGAATTCAACTAACTGTAGATATTTTTCCCACTTAGTTGGTTTTGTTCTTACATACATTCGTAACATATCTTCGATAATATGATTTGTATATTATGTTGGCCCATCTATTTGCGGATAATAACTTGTGCCGAAATTAAAATTAGTACCCAAAACTGCAAACAATTCTTTCCAAAAATTTGAGGTAAATTTAACATCTCTATCTGAAATCACTATTTTAGGAACCCCATGCAATCTAAATATTTCTTTCATAAAAATTTCAACGAAATTAATTTCTTTGTAAGTACATATCATAAGTATGAAGTGTGCAAACTTACTCAACTTATCAATTACTACCATGATTGAATCATTTTGTTTTTGAGTCTTAGGAAAAACCTCTAATGAAGTCCATTGAAATAATTTCCCATTTCCATTCTGGTATGGGTAGAGGTTGTTAAATACCTACTAGATGTTGATGTTCAACTTTTACCTGTTGACAATCTAAGCATTTAGATAAGTATTCAGTTGTTTCAGATTTCATATTAGGCCAATAAAACTATTTTCTTAGAGATGTTATCATTTGTCGATATCCTAGATGACGATAATAGGGTTTTTTATGCAGCTCATTCAGGATTATCAACTTCTATTCAACATAATTTGTTATATATGATTTTTTCTTGAACCTTAGTAGTCCATTCTTATCGATGCTTAAATACATATTCTTCAAATTTCCCTCATTTTTATGAAATTGTTTTGTTGTTTTGATGTAATATACATCATTTCTGCTTGCAAATTTAATTTTTTCCTGAATATCACTTTCTGTTTTGCTGATAATAACTTCATATAATTCATTATTCCTTCGAATTAGTGCATCTATGACTTTATTTTCATTTCCTTTGATGTGTCGTACTTCGAAATTGAACTCACTTAGAAAGGATAACCACCTTTCCTATCATGCATTGAGATCATGTTGACTAAACATGTGTTTCACACCATTGTTATCCATTAATAATAGAAATCTTCTTCCTATAAAATAATGCCGCCACATTTTTAATGCATGAATTACAACTTCTAATTCCATATCATGAGTTACCTAGTTTCTCTCATGTTCTTTTAGTTTGCGAGATTCGTAACAAATTACATGTTCATCCTGTGATAACACTCCACCTAACCATTCTTTACTTGCATCTACACAAATTGTAAAAACTTTATAAGGGTCAACCACTTTAAGAATTGGGGTTGTATTTAGTAACCTTTTAATTGATCAAAATTGTCTTGGCATTTTTTAGACCAAGTAAATTTCATTCCATTTTTCTATAATAGGATAGGAGATATTGGAAAAACCTTCAATAAACCTTCGGTAGTAATTGGTGATCCCCATGAATGATCATATGTCTGTTGTGTCTTTAGGTATAGGCCATTCCATAATTTCATTAATATTTTCAAGGTCTACTACAATACCATCCTCTAATATCACATGTCCCAGATATTGTATCTTTCTTTGATATAAATCAAATTTATCAAAGTTAGCATATATTTTATGCTATCTTAGTGTTTGTAATAATATTTTCAAATGTTCTTCATGTTCTTCTTCATATTTTGAATAGATTAATATATCATCAATAAAAATTAGTATGAATTTGTCCAATTGTTGGTTGAATATATTTTTCATCAAATACATAAAATTCGTTGGTGCGTTAGTAAGTCCAAAAGGGTTTAATACAAATTCGTAATGTCCATAACATGTTGTAAATGATATTTTATTTACGTCTTCATCCTTTATTCTAATTTGATGATAACCAGATCTTAAATCCATTTTAGAGAATATCTTTGCTCATCCAACCTAGTCAAATAAATCATTAATATTGGGTAGAGGTGATCCAAGTGGATATCGGTGCCCACCCACCTTTTCCAACTGACTCAAAAAAGTTTTCTGGCAATTTTGGTAATTTACTATTTTTAGCAATTTTTCGGGTCCTAAACTTCTGGAGCCGTTTTGAGGCCCTAAACAATAGTTTTTGAGCATGTACTGGTCAAAAATTATCATTATGATATTTTTTTCAACTGTTGTATTCATCAAATAGATATTTCCAATGAACTATCATGTGCCCCAAATGGAGATCGTATGCGAACTTTATGCCCCTGGGAAGTTGATACACCAAACTACCCAAAAGGGGTTGCACAAAAATGTTGGGTTTTCATCTTCCAGGGTTAGGGTTTTGGATTTTGTGTATTGTAAAAAAGGCCTTCAGAGCCTCATTATAATCATCTTCTTGTGAATGCGAGTAGCTGTCACATCTCTTCTCAGAGATAAGTTGTCACCATTCTAGCGAGTCTTTCACTCTGTATTTTTATAGTCTCTGTACATTTCTTTCATTAATAGAAATCGTGTATTATGTATCTCTGTGTTTATGGTTGCATCTCTGATACGTTTTTGTCATATTATTAGATATTTGTGATATCTCTGTGCATTTATTTATTATATCACCACTCTCATTTCATGCTAAAAATAATCTGGATCAAGAGGGTATTTGTTTTTAATAATCATTTTATTCAATTGATGATAGTCAATACATAATCTTAGTGTTCCTCTTTCTTTTTGATAAATAATATTGGTGCTCCCCATGAGATACAATTGGTCTGATGTATCATTTATCTAATAGTTCCTATAATTAAATTTTTAATTCTGTTAACTGAGGGACACTCATCATGTAAGGTGCCTTTGCCACTGGTGCAGATCCAAGTAATAGATCAATAGAGAAATCTATTTATCTTCTCCTATGAGTTAATTCTAGTATTTTTTCCACAATTACATCCTTAAATCCCTGAAGAACCNCAGTTAACAGAATTAAATTTTTAATTCTGTTAACTGAGGGACACTCATCATGTAAGGTGCCTTTGCCACTGGTGCAGATCCAAGTAATAGATCAATAGAGAAATCTATTTATCTTCTCCTATGAGTTAATTCTAGTATTTTTTCCACAATTACATCCTTAAATCCCTGAAGAACCGCAAATTATTCTAAACTTGGTTTGCTTTATTTCTCTAGCAGATTTGTCCCTTGGATAACATATATTCTGCATCCTTTACTAATACACTTGTTAAATTCTATTGTTGATATCTGTCTAACAGAAACTGGTTTACTAATTCCTTTCACTTTTATTGATATTCCATTTTCATCTTTGTATACAAATGATTTTTCATAACATTTCAATACAAATTTGTGTTTTTCTAACTAGTCCATTCCGAAAAATATGTCATATAATCCTAAAGGTAATACATTCAAATTTATCTTAGTTTCATGACAACTTATATTCAACTCACAATCAGGAATGAATTTTGTTACCTTTCTTTTTGTGCCTGTTGCTAATTTTACTAACCAGGATTTAGTATGATTTACTTTCTTCATCTTGTTTGAGGCTACCAAAGTTGGGGTAACATAACTTAAACTACCTCCTTGGTCTATTAAAATAGATACTTTGTTGTTATGAATTTTACCTTCAATCTCAACAATAGTGGATTGATGATCTGCTTACCTGCCATCCAAAGCTGCATTGATTCTCTAAATACGTTTTCCAATATCTCCAACCATTGAAGCTTATTGTATGTTCTGAATAGTTTTATTTGTAGCATTCCTATAGGGAAATTTTCTCAATAAATGTGGCTCACCACATCCCCAACATTTCAATGGTTCTCTAGGATTATCATTTGCTTTCTTGAATCCCAAGTTAATTGTCTTACTTCCCTGTACTTGTGGCGCGTTTCTGTGGGATTTTTGTTCTTGATATCCTTTGGTCATGTTTTGAAATGGTGAATGTTTGAAACCCCTTTTCCTTTGATTTAGCTTCTCTTTCTTATTTTCTCTCCACGCTTTTGGATTTTCAGATCATTGTTTGTATTGATTGTAACATATCCTTTCTTTTCACAGTACTTCATTCAATTTTTTAGGGTTATCAAACTCTATTATGTCATTGTATGACTAAGGAAAAAAGCTTAGAAACATTTGAACTTTTACATTTTCATCCTTTATATAAGCCACAAATCTCAACAATTCAAGAAACTTGGTAATTAGATCCTCCATGGACATTTTTCCTAATTTTAATTCATATAACTCTTTTTTTTTCTCATAATAACTTTCAGATAGGTATTTTTTCTTAAATTATTTCTTAAAATATGCCCATTCCATCTTCTTTTCTTTCAGTCCTTTGGCTAATTTTAAGTCTTTCCACCATATACTGGATTTACCATTCATATTGTAAATAGTCATTCTTACTTTCATATTACAAGAGTAATTGTAAATATGGAAGTATTTATTTATGTCAAGTAACCAATCTTCTTCCTCTTCACCGGTTTTGGACTCACCATCAAATGTTGAAGGTTTTATTTTCTTGAACTCTCCATCTAAATGGTCCATCTGTTTTCTTTTCCTTACTGTAGATGCTCGGTTTTCTGTCATATGTGTGTCATTGGAAGAGATGTTTTATTTTTTTGTTCCATGGCTAGAATCCTTTGAGTACTTTTTACTATCTTCCTTGTCCACTTCATTATTCTTTGGACTCTTTTTTATTGCTATGATTTGTAACAACATCTCATTAATTTCCTCTTGATCTTCTTGTTCTTTCTTTAATTTTTCATTATCAACTTTCAATATCTATAATTCCATTATAAGATTTCTCATTGTGTCTAACACTTGGGTTGTTGAACTTCCTTCGTTGTGATGTTCTGGGTTTCTAGGAAGTTGTTGATTATTATTTCTTTTAGGTCTATCTTCTTCTCCATTCTGCATTGACATAGTTACAAAACAATTTTGACACAGTTTGTTTGTAACAATAAAAATTTTGTTTATTAGATTTTTTTCATTTAACATAATAATTTTCTAGTGTTGCCCTCAGGCCTAAGTGTTGTAACCTACAACTCTCATACCACATGGAACATACCCAAATTTCCATATAATGCTTTTTTTGTTAGTTTGAAACTATGGAAGGTTGTCGTCAACTCTTACCATGATAGTATCCAAATACATATATTCTAAAAGGGTAAGCTAGATCTTTTATGCCACTTACTACTATATCTTCTAGATTCAATAATCTACTACAATCAAATGATAATTTGGCTACCCAAAGAGAAATGTTTTTCCTTTATATTAAAAAAAAAGGGTCCACCCTTGTATTCTTTTAAACGAGACACAACGTTCTAAACATGAAAAGTAAGCCCCATGACTTTGGGTGCTAAGAAATAAGGTAAAAGAGGGTTGTGTAAAAGTGTCAAAACATATATACTATGGTGAGTGGTAACTTTGGTCCAACCCATGGTTTGGTGAGAACTTTAAATCCATTCCTTGTCAACTTGGACAATGAAGTTTGCGAGGGAAGGGAGGTGTCTTTGTTTCATAAATCAAGTATGTACTGGCCTATTGTTGGGCCACCAAAATACCACTATTTAACCAACCCTTTACTTCACTTTTCACCATATTCTTCTTTCCCACAACCTTAGATTAAGACCATTTTCATGATTACATATGGGTTTAGACCTATTATTTTCCAAAGCATCTATTTTATTATTTTGAGTGAATTTCTGATTAAATATTGGAAAAATAACAGGTTTTCACTTATATATCAAAGTGGGATGAGTTCTATGATGTTTATAGATGTATTGGAGTCTCCAACAAAGTAATATTTGACCATGAAGCCTCAAATTCGAATTTCCTCTTCAACCCCTTGAAGATTTGATGAAGATTTGGAGATTCACTCATCGAGAAGAATCATGGATGAGATATTTGTGAGAGGATTTGTATAGATATTATTTTCTAGTTATTAACACATCATTGTAACCACATGAAACATTTATGGATCTAGGAAATATTTGTGGATCTGAATCCATTATTAGTTATCTTAAGTTTTTGTATAAATATGAGTATGTCCTCCATTCCAAAGGGAGGACTCTTGGATCATTGTGTCCAACTTATTATGGAATAGAGTAAAGCTTATTTTTTACATAAATTTCCATTCTCTAGTTTTAGATGCAAAACGATTTAATTTAGTGTATGATTTTTATGGAATAGCTTGTTACTTTTTTCTTAGAAGAATTGAGCTCACTCCAAATAGATCATGGTAGCATGTTATTTCATTGTTTCTTGATTCCCTAGATTAATTTTCCTTTATGCAAGTGTGATTTCAACACTCTTTTCAATTCTTTAATTTCATATGCTAACAAAGTATTGTTGTAAGGAGTTACTTTATTGTAGCATATTTCACCTTGCAACCTGACCTACTACCACTTGAGAAATGATAATTGAATATTGAAAGAGATAAGATTTACTTTATGTTTAATTCATGAAAGTGTGTTTATAAACCTCTTTCCAAATCCTTTAATTTCATATGTTGACAAAGTACTGTTGTAAGGAGCTACATTCATTGTAGCATACTTCACCTTGAAACTTAATATTATACCATGGGAGAAATGATAAGTTAGGAATGGAAGAGTCAGAATTTACATTTTTCCAAAACATTTATTTCTTGCATGTGTGATTTAAACTTTATTTTCATCCCCTAACCTCATTAAGTTGACAGAGTATTGTTGCAAGGAGCATATAATTCATACTTCACCTTGTAACCTGATTTTCTACCAATGGAATTGTGACTAGTAAGGGTTGAACAACTTAGAATTGGATTTAGTTTTCTTAGCTTAGAGTTAGTTGCCTACTCCTGCATATATTTTTTTGAAATCATCACAAGATTATGAGCATCCAGAATGATAAATTTAATGTCTAATTTATGCATATAAATATGACCGACACCTGTCCAGCCAATCCATCAAGTAATACCATCCTTTCCTTTCATGAGCATCACATCGATTGGTATTAAGGAGGTTTGTATCCGAAATGGGCGAAGGGATGAAGAAATGACATTGATGGAATGTGAAGGTTATGTATCGATTTTCTCGGCCTCCACCTTTGTTACTTATCTTCAAGAGTTTTCCTCTAGCTAGTAGAACAAAATTACCATTGTTTGGTAAAAAACATATGGGGTCACGATTACAGTGTTAAATTATGTTCTCGTAAATCTCTCCAGGTAAGGACAATTCACCATCGACAAATAGAACTTGGTTTAGTATTTTAATCGAACAAGGAAAGTTAAATCTATATAAGTTTCATGGAAAATTGTCGTTAACCTTTTTATTTCTTTCAAAAGTGTCAGGATCATTTGTCTCAGAGTGTATGATTGCACTCATTTCCTTTTCATTTGAGGGGTTGATTAACTACTATTTCCTCTTTTCATTTCTTCAAGTTTATCTTTCATCTTCTGGGTCGACTAGCCCATCTTCTATGGTTTAACCTGAGTCTTTAAAATGGGGTTTCACTATTACAGCTCATTTTCTTTGTTTAGTTAGTGGAATGTATATTGTTTTGCGAAGGAGGATTAGATCGGTAATAATAAATATTGTAAATTTGGTAATCTTGTCCTTCTATGACACATGGGATAATAAGTTCTCATCGAGTTAATCTTAGAGAAAGACTCCAATTTTGTTTTTAAACAATATTATTGGTATATTATAGCACTTAAGAGTCCAAGAAATTAATAGCAGTCCATAGTTTTGTTAGATAAACAGGATCACAAAGCAATAAAATAAAATTAAAATGTGGAAATAAAACACAGAAGATACAAAATACAATAGAGGAATAGATATACGTGGTTCACCCAGTCTAGACTATGTCCACTAGAGAAATTTTAAAGTTCTTCCTTTTTATTATACAACAAATGAAGGGATACAACCTACCACACACCTGCTCTAACTTTCTCTTCTTTCTCTCACAATCTCCTCTCTCAGAATACAATATTCGCGATGATACATAGCCACAATACAATTCCCTCATAAAAGAGAGCTTTCTTCTAGGCAAAAAAACCCTAACATAAATTCTACTATCAAATCCGTGACCTTATAATGAACGGTCCAAATTTACTATGAAATTAGAATATACATTTACAAGGAAATTTTTCCTTCAGGGGATTTTCCCCTAAACCCTGCAGGGGGGGAAATCCCCCCTTGCAACCCCCCCGTGTAGAGGGTTGTACAATATTCCTGAATGTACATTCTTCAGGGGGTATAAACATAGCTAAAAACAAAGACCTATGAATTAGGAATATAATCAGGCTCCACAACCAATACGTTTTACTCATTTTCTCGGTTTGTGTGATTTATAAGTGGTGATAAAATAGAGGTTGATGAGGGTTTTCTGTTGAAATAAGCTCTATTAGAATTTATTATGAACTTCCCATTTTAACATGATTCATGTGGTAATGAAAAAAAGGGTCTTTATGTATATTCCATTTTTTTATTTGTCATTACAGAAATTTTTGTTAGACGCAGACTATGTCTTTGTTTTATTTGTCTTTCTAAAATAATTTATTGTTTAG
Source organism: Picea mariana (assembly GCA_032191745.1). Lineage (NCBI taxonomy): Eukaryota > Viridiplantae > Streptophyta > Pinopsida > Pinales > Pinaceae > Picea > Picea mariana. The sequence goes on along the minus strand of JASDQU010712322.1, from coordinate 3,962 downwards.
AATGTAAATGGAGTTAAAAAATGATAATGGGTATCTCATGAAAATGCAAGGGAACCCATCAGTTGTTCCAAGTATCCCTCTTCCTTCTCACTTGAAGTCTTCTACATAAGTTTGGTTACCATGACCGAGCGCTTTAATAAATCAAGGAAACAACTTGATCCATACAGAGATAGGAAAATTTATTGTGCGACTATCTTTGATAGAATTCATTTCTGGTGGAAGCTGTCGATTCAAACCCACAAGAGATAAGTGATTCGACACCATTTATTTATTTTTAATTCTCGTCCATTCTCATTTATGTTTGTGCAAAATTTAAAGTTGGGTTATTCTCTGATATATGTTGCGACTATGTCTTACAGGTATAAAAGTATCACCATTGATTCATAATTAATATTCTCCTTGAGAAAGGTACTTGAGTTCCTTTTTCTGGGAAACTCATGTCCTACATTTCTTAATCCAGGAAAAATTGGACTTGCTTATTCTTTTTCTCGACTATTGTTCCACTAAGATACCTATTAAACTCTTTGTTTTCCTATCAGATTTTTTAACTCCTTGTATGTTGATATTCAATTTAATATAACGTTTGGGAGTTTAAATGACTATATCTATACTACACTTATGCTTATTCCTACTTAAAATAACGCATATAGTATTGTACATAGAAATTTCTTGTAGTGTTTTTCTATTATTACTATAATCATTTTGTATATGGTACTTTGTGAGATAATATAACTTGGAAATCTCGTAAATTAATTTATCACTCGAATAGAGGGAAACCACTTTAGATTCTATGAAGAATTCTTTTATATCTTAATTATTTATCTTAACACTAAGAAAAAAAATTGATATACAATTTTATACCTAATTATTTTAATTTTGTAGCTTCTTTGTTTACTATAGTTTTTCTTAGGGTTTGCTTTATTTATTCATATTTATACAACAATAATAACGAAAAACCCTAATTAACTCCTATTCCTATAGAATTAGTAAAGTGTTCTCTTTTTTTTTCAATGCATAAAATATTCTAATATTCTATGGTTGTATGGTATTTAGAAAACATATAGTTGTATATGACAATTTCCAAAGTTTAATATTTTGTGTAACGATTCACGATTTTTTAAGCCGTCCCTTTCTTAGGATTTATAAATAGAATATGTAATTCCATGTTGAGAGATCCATGAGTCATAAAAGTGACTATTTAACTTCTACACTATACATACATCTATATAGATCCAATTTTGTAGCATACATACAAATTTTGTAGATACATGCAAATCAATAAACCAACATGAGTAGTAAATGATAAAATAAGATACATCTATATAGATATGATTTTGTAGCTATATGAAATTCAATAAACCCACGATGAGTAAGGTGTGGTCAAATAAATAGACATATTTGTAATAGTTATGCTGGAAACAAATGGAACATCCATGTTCCACCCAACCGTAGATGCAGAACATCTAATATTTTTTGTCCTGATCACCCCCTAGCCTGACCATGAGTCCATAAGGGAAAATTTAGCTTCACTCCTTAGCCATTGTCTTTCTGTACAGTTCAAAAAAAAAAATCCTAACACCTTTTGTTCTCACACAACAAATATTCATATCCATAACATACTAAGAAACATCTTGCCTCCCACATATGTTGTATATATTCCATTTATTTTTCCCTATGACTTTTTTTTTATCCATTTCACTCCTTGGGAAATTCACGTCTTTAAAAATCCCTATTTTTAAGGGTTGTCAGTGACATAGCTCCACTTATGACACTTGTAAGAATCATCTCTGATTTAACTCAAACCTGTTCCCCACTCATGGAGTCATAGTCAGCTTCTTTTAACCTGGTTGTTCCACCTGTTTCCAACATTTAATTTATTAAAAATATCTATCTCATACATTTTTCCATCAAAAGAGGATAGTTGGGAAGTCAAACCCTTTCTCAATAGTCACAAAAGTAATAATTACATGACTTAGTAATTTTAAATACAAATTTACATAAATGGAAATTTATTTTCAAAGCAATAGCATTAAAATAAAATGTTTTAATACTTGAGGATGTCATAGGGAGTGAGGGAGGGAGGGAGAGACAGAGGGAGAGGGAGGAAGTGGAGAGGTAGAGAAAGAGAGGGGGAGGTGTTTATGGATTAATCCGTAGGTGCGGACACGAACCGATCTCCCTAGATCCACTTGGATCTAGAACAAAACAGAACATAATACTACTCTTTCCCTAGATCTAGCCTATTGAGTGAACTAAGAGATAAGGATCATAAGCATACCTTGTAAACGCTTTCCTAAGTCTCTGTTGTTCCAATCTTTGCTCCAACGCTCTTGCTCCATTCAGATCGCCACAGAACAAACCAATCGAAGTAAAGATAGATTAATACATTCAATAGCTAGTCTATACATGTGATCAAGGAATCATGTAATAAAGTGACATCATCTTTATGGGAAAATGACATATTATTGTATTAAATTAACTAAAAGTGAAACTTACAACCTGAGCCTTGATGTTGTAGGTCTCCTTTCGATGGCTCCTAATTCTAACACACACACTTGCTCATGCATGAAGAAAATCAACCACTTGTGATGACCTTGATGTAGTCTCTTGTTGCTGTAGCATCAGTCCTTCATACAGGCATTCAACAATTCTCCAATCAACCTCTTGCTAGCTTGATTCTAACTCTCATTAACCTTTTCCATGAGCTATCTCCTCAACATATAGGAGAAGATAATTTGGTTACTTGGATAGGAATTGATCCCAAGATATCTGAAAGATCAGTACTTGAACAACCATTCGTTAGCCAACTCATTCTTCTCGAAGATTATCTTCTAGAAGGCTCGAGAAATTCATCTTTTTCCTCTTTAAAAACATGTTTGCACCCTGGCCATGAGTACAGTGTGAATTATCCGCACCCTAGCTTAATGCAGCTTGCGAGAATTAAGGATTCTCGCAGGCAGCTATATAGGCAGCCTACGAACTTCTTGTAAAACATAGTTTCTGGAAGAAGACAAGTGCAACTTTTCTCAGGAAAGTATTCTTATGGAAGAGCTTGATTATTCATCATCATGACATCATCATAACATTATCACAATGACCAAAATTGCGTATAACAGGAGGGTAGAGAGAGAGGGATGGAGGTAGGGAAAGATGGATGAAGGGGAAGAGAGAGATAAATAAATAGGGGGGGATATAATGATAGATAGAGAGAGGGATAGAATGAGAAAAAGTGAGGGGGAGAGAGATAGATTGGTAGGGAACAAGAGAGAGAGTGAATTTGTGTGCGTGAGAGAGAGAAATATGGGTTGGGGGAAGGAAGTAAAAAATGAGGGAGAGAGTGTGTGGAAATTGTGGGGATGAGGGAGGGATGGAGAGAGAGAGGGTGAGTGAGAGAGTGGGGTGACATAAGAGAATGACATATATTTTGAGGGGCGGTGAGAGAGAGAGAGAGGGATAAATTAATATAAAGGGGGAGAGAGACAGGGATAAAGTGAGAGAGAGGTATGGGGGGGTACATGGAGTTAAAGAGATATGGGAAGAGATAGGTAAAGATAGGGAGGGGGTGGAGAAGGGAGGGGCAAGTGTGGGAGGGGAAGGGAAGGGAGGGAGAGAGAAAGATGGAGGGAGGGAATGAAGGACAAAGGAAGAAAGGAAAAAGAAAGGAAGAGAGGGTGTGGGAGTGTGGGGAGAGATGAGAGAGGGAGAGGGGGAGAGAGAGAGGTAAAGATATAGGGAGGGATGAGTGGGGGAGAGACTAAGGGCAAGTGGGAGAGAGGGAAAAAGGAGGGGGAGACATAGAGAGACAGGGGGAGACACAAAGTGAGTTATAATGTGAGAAAGAGAGAGAGAGGGGGGAATACAAAATGTGGGAGAGAGGGGTATATGCAAGAGAGAGAGAGAGGGAGAGAGAGAGGGAGGAGTATATAGGGATATATGAAAGAGAGAGAGGGGTATGGGGAGAG
>JASDQU010712320.1:25807-39055 GCA_032191745.1 Picea mariana | reverse complement strand
GAGTGGCATAGTGTCTTTCATGCTCTTTTAACTTCCTTGACTCATAACATATAACAAACCCATTTTCACTAAGGACTCCACCAAGTCCTTCTTTACATGCATATGTGCATACAATGAAGTCTTCATTTGGGTCTGCAATCCTTAGTATTGGAGCACTTGTTAATAATTGTTTCAAGTGTTGGAAACTCTTTTCACAATCCAATGTCCACTGAAAATTCACACCCTTATTTTGTAAGGAAGTGATTGGGTGTGCAATTTTGAGAATCCTTCAATAAATCTCTTGTAGTAGCCTGCAAGGCCCATAAATGATCTGACCTATGTCACATTCTTTGGCGCTGACCATTATCTAATGGATTCTATCTTCTATGGATCCACTGCTATTCCATCCTTTGAAATGATATGACCCAAATAATGAATTTTCTTATGATAAAATGAGCACTTGCTCAACTTGGCATACAACTGATGCTCCCTTAATAATTTCAAAACCATCCTCAAATGATGCTCATGCTCTTCTTCTAACTTAGAATATATAAGAATTCCATCCAAAAAGACCATGACAAACTTGTCTAAATATTCTCGAAAAACACCATTCATTAAGCACATGAAAACAACTGGTGCATTTGAGAACCCAAATGGGACCACTGTGAAATCATAATGACCATACCTTGTCCTGAAGGCGGTCTTTTTGATATCTTCCTCAATCCTTACTTGATGGTATCCTAACCTAAGATCTATCTTTGAAAATATCTTTGCATCCTTCAATTGATTAAAAATATCATCAATCCTTGGCAGAGGATACTTGTTCTTCACAGTCACTTTATTCAACTGTCTGAAATCAATGCACAATCTTAATGTTGCATCTTTCTTCTTCACAAACAATATTGGGGCACCCCAAGGTAACACACTTGGGCGTATATACCCCTTCTTTAGAAGTTCTTCAAGCCGCATTTGCAACTCCTTCAACTCTGGTGTACTTATTCTGTAAGGAGTCTTTGACACTAGAGCTGCTCCTGGCATTCAATTTATAGAGAAATCAATATCTCTCTTTGGGGGTAGTCCTGGTACCTCCCTGAACACATCTTCAAACTCTTTAGGACTGCATACTCTTCCATACTTGGCACCTTATCTTTTGGTGTCTCCTCTATATGAGTTGCAAAAATTTGACATCCTTTCCTGTAACATTTCTTCAACTGCAATGCTGAAATTTCTCTGATGGTTACTTCCCTGGGAATTCCCTACACTTTCCTTTGGTTCCCATCCTCATCCAACCAAGTAAATGTCTTGTTATGATAGTCTATAATAGCATGATGTTGGTCCAACCAATCCATTCCAATTAGACAATCATAGGAACCTAAAGGTAAGATGTTCAAATATGCCCTTGTGTTCAGTCCATTCATGTCCATAAGACATGACTTAAGCATCTCCTTAACTTTTCTTTTGGCTCTGGTGTCCAGCTACACCAACCAAGATTTCCCATGTTTTCTTATTGGAAAATTCAAACTTTCCACCATCTTAGGATCTATATAAATATGACTAGCTCATGAATCAATTAAAATAGAAATGGTTTGGTTGTTGATCATACCTTCCACTTTAATCATATGTGACTAATACTCTGCTTGTTTTTGTCCAAGGCTACATATATCCTTGGTACATTTCTACCCATGTCCTCCACTATTTCATCTTGTTGTACATTGTGAATAGTTCTCACTTTTTCACCTCTGTGAGGACAATCTATTTACATATGATCTCCTTTACAACTCCAACATTGAATAGGTGGTTGCCTTGGCCTTTGACCCCCTGTCTCAATAGTTCTGGGTTCTCTGTGAGTTTGTTGTCCCTGAGTATTATTTCTGGAGAATGGTGGCTTAGATCCCGTCTTCCTCTAATCCACCTTGAATTTCTTTTTGTCTTCCCAAAATTTTTGGAAATTTGGACTTGATTTTTGTTGATCATATAGGAATTTATCTCGCCTTATGGTCTCCTCCAATGTCTTTGGATCATCATACTATATTTTGTTACTGATGAATGATGGCAATCCACTCAAATACCTTTGAATCTTAACTGTCTCATCCTTGATGAAAGAGACATACTTCAACAGTTCTAAAAACCTTCTTTCATATTCATCAATGGTCATAATCCCAAGCTTGAGTTCAAAGAACTCTTTCATTTTTCTTGTCATAATATCTTTTAGTCAAGTATTTCTTCTCGAAATACTTCTTGAATTCCCTCCAAGTAACACTTTTCTCTTTAATGTTCTACACTTGCACAAGTTGATCCCACCAAATGGATGCCTTTCCCTTGAGTTTATAGATGGAAATTATACCTTCTACATGAGAAGAATAATTATGCAATTGAAAATACTTTCTCANGTTATTCCTAACATGGGATGGACTTGAGCTACTGTGTTCTCTCTTATTGGAATTCCTAGGGAAGTGATGGTGATGTCTGCTAACACTTCTAGTTCTTCTTTTCTCATGACAAGGCCTGTAGCTTCCAGATTTGCTTGAGCCACTCTCCTTGTTTAATTTCTTTTCTATTCTGTTTAAGCTCTAAAATAACTTCATGTTGAAGTCATCCTGTTGCTCCTTGGATTTCATAAGACTTTCATTATCAGATTTATGGATTTGGACATCCTTCTGCAAATTTTTAATGGTTTCTGCCATATTCATGTTTTCATTCCTTTCATCTCCATGACCATTGGAGTTTGTTCCTTCAATGCCCAAGTGGACATCCATCCCTCTAATATCATCCTCCTGAATGTAAGTCCCCTGTTCCTCTTACATTTCTCTAGACTCTATGTTGATCTTGATATGATCTAGTTGTTGTTAGATATGCAAAATGTGCAGCCAACAAAACTTTGTTAGGCTAACTGTTTCAACAATTTCATGAAAATATGAACCATTCTGGTTCAATAATATATATCAGAATTATTTCTTCTGATTTCCTAGAAATTTGAATGCCCAGATCAATTTTCTAGGTGGATATTTAGATTCCACTTTCCAACACCTTTACAATGCCTACTCTCATGCTCAATTCTGAGTCTTGAGTAGAAAGTTATGGCTATTTGAAATTTGTCCATTAATTTTTCTGTTCATTTTTCAACTTGGTGCAACTCTGTGCTGTAATATGAATTTTTGCACATACTCCTTTGGATTTTTCATAGGATCTCAATTGTGTTTCTTCATATACATATTATGGACATTCTTTCCAAGTTTCAACTCTTTCTGGGTTCTTGGCTGCTAGTTACAGCCTGTTGAAGTTCTAGGCCAAAACACCATATTGTAACTGATATGCTACAGGTTCCTCATTTTCCATATTAAACGCTTTTAACATGCCCATAAATTTAATTTGGCTCTGGGAATGTCTTCTATGGCTCAATATATTTCCATTGACTACTCCTGTGCCTCAATCTAATTCCGTAGTAGAAAATTATGGCCCTTTGAAGTTAGTTGGTTCTTAAAATTTACCCTTCATTGTTTGTGCTGTAACTTTCTCATAAAATCTCCGTTTGACGAACGGTTTACACCATTAAGGGCCTAAAAACGCGCTGCAAAAAGATGACATTCAAATGATATAAAACGTTGCAACAAATCACTAGTTTTCTGTTGTTATTCACCCTCCAAACGACTCTGCATGCACAAATTTCAACCTGTACGCCCATATTCACCATGCACAACAAAAACACAAGGTAAATCATGCTTCACGCACGTTAGAAACACTATGCATTAGTTCTCTATCGCACCAATAACTTGCGCGCACTACTTTTATGTCACGCGCCAATATCCACCGCGCGCAGTTTTTGTACCACGCGATGATATTCTGCGCGCATTTCACTCGGTGCGCTGCACCATGCCAAATTTTATTACACCCCACTGTGCACCAATACTTTGCACACACCATTCACTAAATTTTCGTGCGACAACATATACCCACATTGCGTGCACAACTACCATACTCCACTGTGCTATGCCAATACTGCGCACACCATGTGCGCCATTATTATGAGTGTGCACACCACGTGCACTTCTTATGTGTATGCACACTATGCAATGTTAAATTTAGCGTGCGCACCCGCACACAAACATTTTTCCGCATGACACCAAAATATATTACGCGCACTAGGAAATGACTATTTTCTGCGCGGTACCAAAATTTTAGCGCGCGCACCCACACGTTAACATTTTTTCCGCCAAGTGCCCAATTCTTACATATCTCAAAATTTTCACTGCGCATCATGCATTTTAGTGTGCCCACCTATGCACATTCATTTTTATGCGCATCAATTCCTCATGAATTCTACTGTAGGAATTGGGGATTTTGCTTAACTTTTTCCCCAATTTACCATAGACATTCTACAACTATGAAATTCATTCAATTTCATCCCGATAACACCAATTCAACCTATGCAACAAAAAATAGTTGTAAGTTGACATTTATGGAACGAATTTATCCAAAATCAATTTGCAAATTGAGAATCTTAACCACTAAACTCGCTCCATGTGTCATGACTTCACTATGACTTCAAATTCAACCAATTCCAGGTCTGAATTTGCTAGAACAGATATTAAACTAGTAATATCTCATCACTTGGCCGAATTTCTCAATTTTCTCATGAATTTAACAACATAAATTGGGGATTTTTTGAATTCCGCATCGTTGCTTCTAAATATTACCATGGACGCTCTGTAACTTGAAATTTGGCCACTTTGAAATAAATCCTCCATGAAATTTCACTTCAACTCAAATTTCTCGGCCCATCGAGACTCTGTGTTGAAAACTGAAGCTCTGATACCATATTGTAACATCCCCATCCACCCACAGGCCGGGCAATGCCACTACTCAGATGATTTACTTAGCTCTGATACCATGTTGTAACATCCCTAACCACCCATGTCGGGCCACGCTACGCCAGAGAACACTTTTTCTCTCTCTGCGGAACATACTGTAACATACCCAACAACCAACTGAGCTATGCCACATAAATTTTTCGAATTGCATGCAATTAAAACATATGCACACAGAACTCTTGCGAAAGCATTATATATAAAATGTAAACATATAAATACATTTGTAAATGCACAGATTCACACTGAAATAACAGTAAACATATACAGGAAATACCCATAAAAATAAACACAGTTATAACCACACATATGATAACCCACAAAAACAAGCACGTAAATAACAATGCAGCATGTAAATTTATCACACAATCGGCACTTATCTTGGTAAGAATGTCACCAAATGCGTGCGTACCTTCCACGAACCTCCCAGCCTTAGACCACACTATTCATCACTCTAAACAGTGAATCACCGTTGAGCTAGAACTAAAATCTACCCGGGTAAAGGGATTCCTAACCAAGATAAAGGCTCATAGACAACAGGAAAGACTTTGTCTCAGGTGCCAACTCAAACTAACAACCTACAATCCCTCATTCCCCACATGCCTATCCCACCCCAGGAAGTGTGCCCCTTCTTTTCTCAACAATCCTTCGGCTTCCCCACTTCCCTTCCGAGCTTCAGCAACAGGTCGGACAGGAAGTCTCAGAGCCCTATAGTTGTAGTTTAGCACCTTTAGGAAATCAATCCCCAACAATTCTCTCACCCAGAGAATTTCTCACGGGCCTAACAACCCACCTCTTCAATATCTCACGGGCCTGACAACTCACTTCTTTAGTCCAGCTCCCAAGCTAACTAGATACACCAATGCAAAATGGCTATGGATACGGGTTTAGGTATAGTCATGAAGATACAAAATATAGATCAATGGGTGTGTGCATTCTCATGGATGATTGAATGGATGACTGAATGATGGAAGGAATCGTGGGAAGAATGATGGAAAAGATGGGAAAATGAACTAAGTTCCAACAATATGTATGCATGTCCCCAACTTGACACTTGTCATGTTGGGAGCTACTTTGGCCCAGTTGTCCCCAACTTTAGAACTTAGGATAAAATAATTATCCATACTTTATGATTTAAGAAATATTAATACAATATTCCTTTTTGGCTTAAGCTCCCTAGCTTATCCCTTTTCCTTAACTTTTAGGCCCCTCCCTTTCCCTAACTAGTGGAGTTTAGTCCCCCATCTCTTTTATTGTGGTCGGTCTGTGCGCAATGATGTATTTTATATTAATTATGAGACATATACAACAATAAGCGCACTGGACTTTAACATCTATGCTCTCTGGCCTAATCCAAACATAAGAATCCTAGCTTATAATAACTGGCTCACCAACCTATAAAACATAACATATACAAAAAGGATCGTTGGCCTCACAATTGCGCACACTTAATATGTTGCACGCGGTATTCTGAAATGTGCACACTTCATCATTTCATTGCGCAGTACATGCGCGCACTATGTCATGAAAGGTGCATACAAAATGATGTCAAACAACTCACCCGCTTAAGTGCATTTTCATTTACATTACAATTGGGTTCGACCTAGGGATATTACATGGCGCTTCATCTCCCAGGGTTAGGCTTTTGGATGTCTAGGTTTTTTGACATTCCTATTTATTTTAAAAGTCCTTCAGAGCCTCATTGAAACCATCTTCTTGTGAATGAGTGCAACCATCACATCGCTTCTCAGAGATAGCCGCCACCATTCCAGCAAGCATGTTTTCCACTGCATTTTACAGTTTTAGCTTATTTCCTTATTGAATAGAAAACCAATTTTACTGTATCTGTGTTATTTTGTGTTAAGAATCTTTTAATAATCTGTATTCATTTCATTATTCTCATATATTTGGATCAACCCACCTGTTCCAAATTCCAACTAGCTCATTTGGAAAGTTTTCAGTTCAACATGTTTCTCTGTAATGGGGACATTTATTTGTAATTGTTGGTTCTGCACTTACATGGTTGTCCTGAATCCCTACACAACATCCAGGTGGATATTGGTGGCCTCCCACCTATTCCAAATGGATTATTTTGAAATTTTTCATGTTCATACATATTTATTTACTTTAAGGGATGCTTTGGGGCTCCAAACAATGTTTTATTGGATTTCCATAGTCAAAATGAAGATGGAGTTAGATTTTGACGGCATAATGCATAGTTCTAGAAAATACCTTTCCAAGGGGTTATCACACCTAAAACGAAGATTGTATGAAAATGTTACGACCTTAGAAAGTTACTGTACTAACTTACCCCAATGAGGCCCACATGAATTTTGGCACTTCATCTCCTAGGGTTAGGGTTTTGGATTTCTAGGGTTTTGGAATTCATGTTTATCATAACAAGTCCTTCAGAGCCTCATTGTAATCATCTTCTAGCGAATGAGCATAACCCTCACATATATTCTCAGAGATAAAGCTGCCACCATTCTAGCGAGTCTTGCACTCTGTATTTCTATAGTCTCTATACATTTATTTCATTAATAGAAATCATGTATTGCTATATTTCTCTGTTTCTGGCAATTTTTATGTGTATTTCATTGTAATATCTCAACTTTCATTTTGTTCTGAAAATAATCTGGATCAATGGTATCAAAGCAGGATGCTCTTGATATTTTTTCAGTGCATGTCCCCGACGATGTCCGCGTATAGCAAGTTGGGTCTTGAGCTTGTCTCTCTTGAGGAAAATATCTCTCACACGCCCAAGAAACCCTCTATGGTGGCAAAAAAGAAAAATGGTAGAGTAGAATATTCTATTAACCTGTTGCTTGAGCAACCTCTTGTGCGACATAGGGATGAAATGATGGATAATTTTTTCCACATCCTTCAATTCATGCCGATAGCAATAGATGCATCTTTATCAAGCGACCACTTTGGAGGAACATCTCCCTTCAAGGTACAAGTTAATTTTGATATTCCCATATTTGAAGGCCAAATAGATGCGAATGATTTAGAAAAATGGTTGAATCTCCTAGAAGGTTATTTCTTTATTCATAGTTTTTCTGATAGGGAAATGATCACCTTAGTACTCTTCAAGGATCTCCCCCATCCCAAACATTGGTGGGAAACATACTGGAAGCAAATTTCCATAGAGGAATCTTGAATATATGGGGCCGAGCCCACTTGTAATTTCTTTGTGGATGTGGCCAAGGAACAATACTACCCTATTGATAACTATGAAGACTGGTACATGAGATGGACCACACTATGAAAAGAGAAGAGCCAAACAATGTCAGAGTTCACAAATACTTTCCATACCTTGCGCACTAAGCTGGGTATAAAAAACTCGAAGCGACATCTTGTTTTGAAATACTGTGGGGATCTACATAGGTACATCCAAAGCGAAATTGATTTCCCAAACATCTCATCATTGGGAGTTGCCTATCGATATGTTGTCAAAATCAAGCATAAATTTAGGTACTAGAACAAATGGGAGTTCGGGTCTGCAAATCCACAACAACCAAAGCATGGTAAATACGACCCTAACCAAATACCAAAGACGAAGAATGACACTAGGAAGTGGTGCAACTTCCACAAAATCCCCTGGCACAACACCAATGAATGCTGCTCAAAATAGTCATTGGTGGTCAAGGTCAAAGACAAGGAGCCAAACCCTAATTCAAAATCTGATCTAGAAAATATTGAAAACAAAAAGATCATTGATGCAGACCCTACTGCTACTGTTGCGTCTACAACAATTCAACCAGAAGAACCAGTAGATCCTGAAGAGGGGGAGTGCCTCTTCCATTCATAGATGTGGGTGACGGGGACCCAATTGCATTTGATTGTTGACAATGATAGCCAAAAGAATTTCATCTCAGTTGGGGTCATCAAACAGTTGGGGTTGTCGACAACACCACACCTGCAACCATATAACATTAAGACGATTTCACCAGGCTTGATATCTCTGTGTCAGCCAGCAGTGCTGCTTGTCTTATGGCATTCATCCCTTCAAGGATGAGGTAGTGTGTGATGTTTCCCCTCTTGATGTTTGTGATGTTGTTTTGGGCCAACCATATATGTGGAAACATCATGCTACTTATGATTTCTGACCTCTTAGTGTCATTATTACTCTTTGGGGTCAATTCTACAGGATACCATAGGTAGTTACGGCTATTGTTCCACCAAAAAAGTGCCACAAGGTAATCTCTCATACTTCAAAATTCATCCTCTTCACGGTCTGTTCAAAGTATGCACAAAAGTCCACTACAAATTCAACACCTTCTATCCATCTGAAATAGATTACATAAGATAAATCAGATAGTGTTTCTTCACCTACAATGGTGCCTACATAGTGCCACTTCAAGCCCAGAGACAAAAGGCTGGTGGAACATATTCAACCCCGCCAGCAAGCGGTTCATGACAGCCTTCCACAGACCAAGCAACACAACTTATCCAACAAGGTATGAAACTCACCAAGATTCAGATTCATAAAATACTTTCCCCTCTTCCTAAGGGGGGAGGATTGATCCAGGTGGATATTGGTGGCCACCCACTTGTTCCAAATTCTAAGTGGCTCTTCTGGACAGTTTCTAGTTTAACATGTTTCTCTGTAATGGGGAAATTAATTTGTAATTGTGGGTCCTTCACTAATGGGGCTGTCCTAATGCCCTACACAACATCCAAGTGGATATTGGTGGCCTCCCACCTATTCCAACTATCTTATTTTGAAATTTTTCATGTCAGTACATCTTTTTGTACTTCCAGGGTTGTTTTTGGGCTCTAAACAATGTTTTCTTGGCCTGCCATAGTCAAACTATATATAGAGTCAAATTTTGATGAAAAAATGCGTATTTCTAGAAAAGACCTTTCCAACGGGCCATCACATGCCTAAAACAAAGATCGTATGAAAAAGTTACGACCTTGGGAAGTTAATGTACTAACTTACCCCAACGGGGCCCACATGACTTTTGGCGCTTCATCTCCTAGGGTTAGGGTTCTGGATGTCTAGAGTTTTGGCATTCATGTTTATCATAAAAATGCCTTCAAAGTCGCATTGTAATCATCTTCTGGCGAATGAGCATAGTCATCACTTCTCTTCTCAGAGATAACGCTGCCACTATTCTTGCAAGTCTTGCACTCTGTATTTTTACAGTCTCTGTACATTTCTTTCATTAATTATTGTATTTCTCTGTTTCTGGAAATTTTTATGCGTATTCCATTGTAATATCTTTGCTTTCAAATCGTTCCAAAAATAATCTGGATTAATTGTCCACCCATTAGGATGAGGACCTTTTTCCCTTTGAAAATAGTCCAAAATAGATTTGAGTTCCTCTTTGGGAACTTCGAGTAATATTTCAATTGGATCATCATATATCATCTGGGCAAAGTAGGTAGTTAACTTTAATATTTCAACAATATTGGATCTTGAGGGTTCTTTATAGATGTTATTGAAATATGAAACCCCCATTTCTACGAGCTCACCAAACTTCCTTGCCTTGGTTCCATCCTTATTTGGGATTTTGCAAAATTGTGTTTATATTTCTCTTATGGTTTGCATAATTATTAAAAAAAGTGTTTTCATATCCACTTTCGAGCCAAACAACCTTACATTTAGTTCTCACTTTGCTTCTTTTTCCACCAACAATTATCTTCTAAGCATACAGGGGCTTCCGTAGTGCAATGACTTACACTATGCAGTTAATCCCAAAAATGATATCTAATATGTCGAAGTCCCAAAATTAGGTCAAACATGACCAAGAATCTTGAAAACTTGGTCAAGGGCCAACATGTTGCACTGTGGAAGCCCCTATATGCTTAAATAATAAGAGAGAAGGGATCTCTAATTGGATATTTCATAAGACACAATACTTGCCAAGGTTTTGCAAATGGGGTAGCAAGCTAAGTGGGCTTGATTGTGGGGAAAACTCCACAGTTAAGCGCACTTGAGCCAGAGGTGTCTTGGGATGGGTGACCACCTGGGAAGTCCTAGTTATCGGGTGCAAGCCCCGAAAGTGATGATTGATGCTATGTGATTCACTTCGCTGGTTTCAATCCCATTTATTCACCCATGTGAAAATCACCCGATGCAATGAGTGCTAAGTGGACTATTCAAATCATGAGAATTATTAGTTATTTGCAACTAATACTCATGGATATGGGTCATAGATTAATGACTTACACTACGCAGTTAATCCCGAAAATGATATATAGTATGTTTCACTACGAAAGCCCCCTATATGCTTAAATAATAAGAGTGAAGGGAGCTCTAGCTGGATAATTTATAAAACATAACACTTGCTAAGGTTTTGAAAATGGGGTAGTAAGATAAGTGGGCTTGATTGTGGAGAAAACTCCACAGCTAAGCACGCTTGAGCCAGAGGTGTCTTGGGATGGGTGACCACCTGGGAAGTCCTGGTTACCGGGTGCAAGCCCCAAAAGTGATGATTGATGCTATGCGATTCACTTCGTTGGTTTCAATCCCATTTCTTCACCCTTGTGAGCATCACCCAATGCAATGAGTGCTAAGTGGACTATTCAAATCATGAGAACTATTAGTTAGTTGCGATTAATACTCATGGATATGGGTCATAAATTAATGACTTACACTATGCAGTTAATCCCGAAAATGATATCTAATATGTTGCACTGCGAAATCCCCTGTATACTTAAATAATAAGAGTGAAGGGATCTCTAACTGGATAGTTCATAAGACACAATACTTGCTAAGGTTTTGCAAATGGGGTAGAAAGCTAAGTGGGATTTATTTTGGGGAAAACTCCACAGTTAAGCATTCTTGAGGCAAAGGCGTCTTGGGATGGGTGACCACCTGGAAAGTCTTGGTTACCGGGTGCAAGCCCCAAACGTGATGATTGATGCTATGTGATTTAATTCTCTAGTTTCAATCCCATTTATTCACCCCTGTGAGCATCACCCGATGCAATGAGTGCTAAGTGGAATATTCAAATCATGAGAATTATTAGTCAATTGCAACTAATACTCATGGATATGGGTCATAGATTAATGACTTACACTACAGAGTTAATTCAAAAAATAATATCTAATATGTTGTGTTGGCACAGGGGAAGATATAGGGTTCAACACTACAACAACACACCAAAAAAGCCCTAACTATCGGCCTTTTCGGCAACACCTGTAAAGAAGATGAAGTCTCACATGAGGTAGAGGCAGGGGTGGTTGCGGGACTCCAATGTCTGCAACCTTAGCCGGGACACAGATCTGTGATTTTATTCACTTAACAGAGCACTTCAACGGTGTATTTATCAATATCCAGTTCTCAGTTACAACACAGTTAAAACCTAATCATAGTACAACGTAGTGGTCAACCAGATTTGGCATCTAAAAACACTTAGCATGACGAAGCAGATCAGATCTTAACAGATTCAACACTAAGAATATATATATATATATATGTCAGATCTAACATTCATCCATGTTATTAAGAACATAACACTAACATATCTATCTATCATTAATCTATGTTAAGCACTAAGCAATAAACATCAATACATCGCACAAAGCAAAGCAACACAACATATACGTGGTTCACCCCCACCCTAGGGTTACGTCCACCAACTCTTTGTCTTATTTATTAGCTTCTTCGATAGATTACATACACAGAGCCATGAAAACCCTACTCCACATAGGACAGGAGATTTGCGCAGCTCGCTAGATCCTCCTTCCCTGAGCTAGGTTACAACACAAAGCCTTCTCCAGTCGCTTGCACTCATCTCTGCAAGTCTCACACATCATGCACAAAGAACTTACACTCTTTATCACACAAATCCAACTATAGCACTCAACCATTCATTCACATAGATCAAATACTAGCACTTAGCACATCGACCTCTTTCTTACATCGCCTAGCTACTTATTTATATATTACAAAATAGGCCTAAACATGGGTAAACCCATGGGTCGACATTCCCATACCTGTTACATAATCTCAAATCCCAAAAAGGGCCCTAAAAGGGGTCGAGATCCCACGATCTTCACTTCATCTTACGCTCTGCCTTCGACAACCTGTCAAAGTCCCAAAATTAGGTCAAACATGACCAAGAATCTTCAAAACTTGGTCAAGCGTCAACAAGCCCCCAACACTCACTTGTGACTCGTCCCGATTCACTTTGATATAACTAATTTTGATTCAAAAGCCTCGATATTGGCTCGATATGCTTCGACTTGTTGTTGTGCTATGACCTCCTGTTCAGTGAACTCTTGTATGACTGCTTCGTTGACAGGTCCCTTGAGGTCTCTAGTTCCGATGCTCGACCTTCGATTTCTGTGAACAGTTGGTAAGCCTTGTCCTGTACAGGTTGGAGCCTCTGAGTTACTTCCATAATGTTTCTTTGAATAGTATAGACCTACTGCTGGGAAGTGCGCTACT
>JASDQU010712320.1:0-25707 GCA_032191745.1 Picea mariana | reverse complement strand
TGTTTTTTTTACTGCTTCTTTCACTTCGAGCTCCTTTGTGAGCAACTATTCTTTCTCTTGGTGCATCTGTGCTTTCTCCGCTTCAAACTTGGCCTGGAGAGCAACCTTCTCCTATTATGAAATTTTGTGTTGTTCTAAAATGTCACCTTATACTTGCTTCAAGGTCTGGGTAGCTTGTTCTACTTCTTCTTGTGCGCGACGAAGATGAGCTTCAACCACATCAGCTAATCGATGGAGTTGGGTTGGATCATCCCCCAACTCTAGTTCTTCTGATGACAAGGTCACAGTGTACACTGCATAGCTACACTAAAGGGCCTGTTGTACCCCTCAGAACTTGACCTTAAGTTTTTCATACATTTCCTCCTTCTTAGCTTCTTGTTTCTCCACGAGTTCTAGTGAAGCATCGTTGAGGGATGCTATGATGAAGTCAAAGTCATCAATAGTAAGCACGGTATTCATCTTGGTCACGGTGGCTCTTGATTTCTTCTGGGAGAAACCTTCCTCTTCTTTAGGGGATCGACCTCATCTCTCGGTGGTGTTACTTCGCCTTGCTTCTATTCATCTCCTATGCCATTTATTTCTTCCTCCTCACCCCCTCAGCCAGGTGATACTGAAGCAGTCTTTCCTGAGGCACTGCTTAGGTCTTGGGCTTCTTAGGTCTTCTTCATTTTGTTGGGTCTGGGTATATCATGCACGATTTTTGGGCTATCAGGGTTGGACATCTCTGCAAGATCTGCTGGAATAAGGAGGTCTGTCAACCAGTTCTTAGTGATCTCCTCGAGAACCTCTTCCGTGAGCTGGTAGTATGACTGCAGCTATTCCTTATGTTCATCGGCTTGCGCTGTTATGTAAATGAAGTGTCGATCTGCATAGAACTTCATCAAGGATTGGAACCTTTGTAAGGTGTTCAGATTCATGCAAGGCTCTGATTCTATGGCTCTCTTCAATTGAAGGTAGTACGTATGAAAAACAACGTTCGAATGCCACTTTTTGTTCATATCGCTCGAATACCAAAGAGTCGTGAACTTCACAGCAAGCGATTCGAATGGTTCAATATCCGAGAAGGTCGCACCTTCCGACATATCCCAGGCAACAAAGATGATAAGGATCAAGAGACATCTAAAATGGAACTCATAGCCCTGATCCTGGGCTTCGTGGCAGTCTAGCTCCAGTTGATTGACTATGTACTTCACCCAGTTCATCTGTAATCCTTCTATGCACTTTCCCGCTAGGTCAACAACAAATCCTATGACCTGTGTTGGTCTATTCTTCCTTACTAACTTTTTGGCTATTAACTGACAGGTGAGGCACACTATACCATTGTGGATGGAGGCTAACTTGTAGCCTCACGTTCCCTTTTCGACATCGTCATATGTATCCTTGATTTTTTGTGCTAGTGAACGGTTTGTGGATTTTCCTAGATAGAAATCCTGTGGATCGGGTCCTTGCATACTTAATCTCGTGATCCTATGGATCAACGTCATGTTGAATATAATACAAATGTCTATCCATAAGTAGCCACCATGGTAACATGAGAGCAATAGCTTGACACAGGAATTGACTTCCTGGTGCCTTCCGAAGTGTGGGATCTTCTTTACGTTTAATAGGGTAGACTGTGCGAGGTTCATCATGCATGGTTGAGGGATTATCTTTGAGTTCTTCCCCTTTTTCTTGGTCAAGTACTTATATGGGGAAAGCATACTGTAGTTTTTGCGATCTTTGAGGCTGAAGTCACTAAACTTCAATGCTGCAATATTGTCCTGCTGTGATCGAACTACGCGTATCCCCTTCGGGAGGTACACAGTAATCATGGATTACTCCAAATATCTTGTCACACTATCTCGACTCACCGCATTGGCCAGAGGGAGGATGTAATCAGGAAATATGGATGGGATCAGCTTCGCATTGGCTAGGTCATCTCTGTGTTTGGTTCTCTTTTCTACTAATGGTCGGGATGATCCCCCTCCATGAGCAACCGACAAAGAGGCTTGCACTCCTCTCATCGATGATGCTTGAATACTTGTAGACATTGCTCTTTCAGTCATTAGGTCAATGAGAACTTCCTCAACAATTTTCTCTACAGCGCTAAGCTCGTCCGACATGCACGCTAGTGGTTGAATATCTTGGGTTTAAAGAGTAATAGGTTAATGCAATGGGATGACTTGTAATAGCGCGATGATCACTGTGAGAAAGAAACTAATATGCGGGCTCAGATTCATGGTTAGCGAAAATGTTCTCGTTGCATGGCGCGACGGGATAAATAGATAACTTGTCAACAGAACTCTTACAATGGTTGCAAAGCCTTCATTAATTCAATACTGTTTGTTATGGTGAGGTCCCAACAGTCTAGTGGAAAAATTTCTGATCATAAATTCCTTTCTACCCGTTCGAGTCGTCAATCGAACGGTTATACTGTCCCCAATGGATATATTGCTTTGCCATGGTGAAGTGCCATGTGACGTTGTTTTGATATTCCAGAGAAGCTCCAATTTTGCAAATTGTCCTTCTACGAAGTTCCCTTCAAAACCTTCTGTAACTTTTCAATTGTATCTCTCTTCTTATTAGTTTTCTAGCCTTCTTTCCAGTGAGCTTCGTCTCGGAGCTCCTTTTTCCATTATGATTCCTTTATTCTTTTGGCAGAGTAACTTCGCGATGTTGAGATTCTTTCCTAGAAATCAGGGGTAGTACTTCATCTGTATATGGAATAGGTACTTCATTCTTCTGTGGGTATTCCAGTGTGCTTCCTACTTCGACATCCAAGTCTCTAGTTTTAAATATCTTTTCTCGATTCTCTTGTACTTCAATCAAGTGTGCGATCCTCCTAGTCATGAAATCTTTCAACTCTTGCTTCTTCTGTTCCAGGATTTCTTCTTCTTTTCTTTTGGCATGATCTCCTTTAATCCAAGGTTTTCCTAGTAGCATAGTAAATGGAGCATTGTTCTCAATAAATTTAACAACTTCAAATTCCTCCTCTATCGAAGTTCCATTAGCATTTATAGATATTTGGGTGAGCTTTCCACATAGGTTTATCAACTTTCCTATAAATAAACCTATTCCTCCCAATGAAGGAATCATAGCAAGCTTTCCTAAAAGTTCCCAAGTTCTTTCTATCATGATATTCACCTGTGTTTCCTCATCCAGAACACAGTCAACGTCGAAGTCTCCTATTCTCGCTTCAATGCATTCTTTTTATTTGAAGACCTCTGATAGACTGATATGTCAGTGATCATTCAGGGTTTCATTCATCTGTAGAAATACTTTCTCTGATTCTTTCTAGGGTTCTGCCATAATATCAGTTGCTTGACTTTTCTCATGGTCTTCTTGTCTCATATTCATCCTTTCAACCCGAGCAATCATTCTAGGACAATCCAAAACTTCAAGGTCTAGAGCTTTGCAACATAGGCAACTAGGTCTTCTTCCAGGGCATTCCTTAGCAATATGTCCTGGTTTTCTGCAACTGTAACAAAGAGTTAATCCTCTCTTTCTCTTAAATGATCCCCAACCTCTCCTATACTGTGCACTAGTATTATGGTAGCTAACCTGAAACAAATTCTTTCTAGGGTCCTACATCCATTTGTTAGTCCAAACATTCTTTCTATGCATGGGTATAACATATCTTTCACTATTCTTATTAGATCTACTCATATCAAATCTTATTTCTTTTATCAATGCCCTAGTTTTCAAGATAGAAAAAATCTTATCAAATATGCATAGATCCATACTTTAGAAACAAAAATTTCCACTAATATTACTTCTACATAGCACAAAGCTTCCAGATCTAAAACTTTTCACTATTCTTACCTTTATCAGAGCACAAAGCATTCAGATCTTACCTCTTTTCTTCAGATCGAACTTCTTTTCTTTAGCACAGATCTTCACAATCTAAGTAAAGTACTACGCACTAGAGCGACAGGTCTATGCATAGAGCTTTGACACTTTTAGGTCATATCTTTGCACAAATATTTCTCTTTTCTTAGTTCCTAGCAATCACAGTTTCATGTCTCGGCAATGGAATCATTTGTTGGCACAGGGCAGAACTAGGGTTCAACGCTACAACATTGCACCAACAAAGCCCTAAATACCGACCCTTTCAGAAACACCTGTGAAGAATATGAAGTCTCACCCGAGGTAGAGGTAGGGGTGGTTGCAGGACTCCAGTGTCTGCAACCTTAGCTAGGACACAGATTTGTGATTCTATTCACTTAACAGAGCACTTCAACAGTATATTTATCAATATCCAGTTCTCAGTTATAACACAGTTAAACCCTAATCACAGTACAATGCAGTGGTCAACCAGATTTGGCATCTAGCAGCACTTAGCATGACGAAGCGAATTAGATATTAACAGATTCAACACTAAGCATATGTATATATATCAGATCTAACATTCATCCATGTTATTAAGCACATAGCACTAACATATCTATCTATCATTCATCTATGTTAAGCACTAAGCAATAAACATCAATACATCCCACAAAGAAAAGAAACACAACATATATGTGGTTCACCCCCACCCTGGGGCTATGTCCATCAAATCTTTGTCTTCTTTATTAGCTTCTTCGATAGATTACATGCATAGAGCCACAAAAACCCTACTCTGCATAGGACACGAGATCTACACATCTCGCTAGATCCTCCTTCCCCGAGATAGGTTACAACACAAATCCTTCTTCAGTCACTTGCACTCAGCTTTGCAAGTCTCACACAGCATGCACAAAGCACTTACACTCTTGATCATACAGATCCAACTCTAGCACTCAGCCATTCATTCACATAAATCATATACTAGAACTTAGCACACTGACCTCCTTCTTGCATCGCCTAACTACTTATTTATATATTACAAAATAGGCCTAAACATGGCTAAACCCATGGGCCAACATTCCCATACCCGTTACATAATCCCAAATCTCAAAAAGGGCCCTAAAAGGGGCCGAGATCCTACGATATTTTCTTCGTCTTGCGCTCCGCCTTCGACAGCCTGTCGAAGTCCCAAAATTAGGTCAAACATGACCAAGAATCTTCAAAACTTGGTCAAGGGCCAACATGTTGCACTGTGGAAGCCCCTGTATGCTTAAAGAATAAGAGAGAAGGGATATCTAACTAAATATTTCATAAGACACAATACTTGCCAAGGTTTTGCAAATGGGCTAGCAAGCTAAGTGGGAATGATTGTGGGGAAAACTCCATAGTTAAGAATGCTTAAGCCAGAGGTGTCTTGGGATGGGTGACCACCTGGGAAGTCCTGGTTATCGGGTGAAATCCCCGAAAGTGATGATTGATTCTATGCGATTCACTTCGTTGGTTTCAATCCCATTTCTTCACCCCTATGAGCATGACCCGATGCGATGAGTGCTAAGTGGACTATTCAAATCATGAGAATTATTAGTCAGTTGCGACTAATACTCATGGATATGGGTCATAGATTAATTAATAACACTACACAGTTAATCCCGAAAATGATATCTATTTATCTTCTAATTTTTCTCAATGACGTCAATCCCTCTTTAGATTCCTTAGAAAAAATCCCTTCATTTTCCTCATAGAAATTTGTGATCTATTTATTCATTGATATCTGATCTTGTTCCAATTTTTTTTGTTTATTATGAGTCCAAGCCAAGTTTCTGTTTTAACTCTACTCAAACTATAAGAAAATTGATGGCATGTTATGTCCCTTAGTGACTCATTATAACACCTCCACTCTTCCTTAAAATTTAAAAATATTCTTCCTCCTTTAGCCAAGTAGGGTTGAACTTAAAAGGGCATTGGTTTCCTATCTTCTTTTTCAATTTATAATGAAATTAGGGATGATCTGAATCACCCCCTGAACTAGACCATAATTTGATTATTTCTTCATCTAACACAATTTTCTTGAATACAAGGAATATATCTAGTCTCCTGGATATTACAACATTTCCAACCCTATTGTTCCTTTAGGTTGGTTCAACATCTAAAATCCTTGTCACTTCTATCTCATGCATAAATAAATCTACTAAAGGGCCCAAACTTTCATTGCTCCCCCAAGACTCTGATCTCTTAGTAGTAAAATTTTGGTGCCCTCCTAGAATCAACCTCTCAGTTTGAAAGAAATTATTGGAGATCAAAGACTCCTAGTACCAGACTCTATCTTCATATGGGATAGAAATGTTAATAATTGAATATTCCTTTCTTGTCTCTAGAGAGAGCATTTCAATTCATATTCCTAAAACCAAAAAGCAAGAGTTTATAATCCTAAAATCTCGCATTTTCCATCGCATGATCAACCCCCTTTATCTTCCTTCTAAATCCACATAAATAAAATCCCATTCCTTGATAATTTTTATGAAATCAACTACTACCTTCTTACCTATATGCATTGTTACAGTATCATCACAATGTCTTGTTTTTGCAAAGTAATCTACCTAGAGAATTGTTTTTAGAGGTATCCCCCAAATCCTTCATATTGAAGGATACAATAATCATATTTTAACCCTTTCAAGGGTTTGACCTACTCTAAGTGCCACTATGATAATGTGTTGTTTCCCATTTTGAATTTCATGTAAATATTTGACCCGTGCATGGATTAATTTTGTTTTTGTTCCTAAGGAGTTGCTAATCCTCTTTCTTCATGAGTCTAAACTTAAACCACCATTAATTTCTGACATATTCCCTTCTAGATTTTTTTTTTTTGAGAGGGAGTAGTGGGTTTTCCCTATGCAAGTATTGCTAGTCTTTGAAGAATGATAATCAATGCATATTTTTGTGTGCAAAGAGTATTTTTTAGTGATGTTTATAGGGGAAAGGGGAGTATTTTCCTATGAATCATGTTCAATTTCATTACTAGAGAATACTATTTCTTTTCTTTTATTTTTATCCCTTTTTATTAATCCAAGGATTCAAAGTGAGCTACTAACTTCTCCTAATATCAAACCTTGGTCAATCTGGGGGATACTAGAATTATGTAATTCCAAGAGTAAATGAGTGGTAAGAGAATTGTGAGCTTACCCTTTTCTTGTGAAGCTTGTTTGAGTCCAACATCTTCCATCATTGGTTCCAACTTATTATTTTCCATTGAAGATATGGATATCTCCAAGGTTTTTGTTGATACCGTGTTCAAATTCTAACTCTCATATTTTATTTTTTCATTTGATTTTAAAGTATGATCAGGATTAGGAGGATTATTGACTAGTTCCTTTGTGTTTACCATATGAGTGACCTTCTTCCCTTCCTTATTAGAGGAATCCATGATACTTGTAACATCCATGCTATAATCCCTAGTTTAATTAATGCTTAATGTAGATATAATGTGTGGCTATGACCAAATGATGTATATGCGATTTGTATTTCTAAATTTTAATAATAAAATGTGATGCTAGTTTCTAGGGGGACATAGACATAGATGGGGGTTGAACTAATTCAAAAGATAGGGCAGGGTCTATGAGGGGTCCAAGGGGGATTACCCATGTCTATTAATTCCACCCACATTCCTGAATTTTATTATCATTATATATTAAAATCTATTTTTTGATTGACTTTTCCCAAATCCAATCATTGAATGCATGTAAGAGGGTGCACGTGAGAAGTCACATTCCATAGTTATTGGGAGCATGGGGGCTAAGTACAATCAACTTGGGGAAGTGTGTGAGTCAAGAAAATAAGACAAAGAGAGGAAAATTCGTATGGGCAATTACAACAATTTTTAGACATTCAGTTTTTGGTATGAACATCAAGGAGAGAGAGAAAAAAAGAGCTTGGTGCTAGAGCAACCATGGAGGGAAACTTTTGGAGCATGCTAGAGTTATTTTGGAGCATATTTGGAGCTGAATATTGAAGAGAAAAGTTGTCAAGCTTCGAGAGTGAAATCCTATGTGACTTGCATTGTAACAACAAGTGTTTGTTATTGTTTGTTGGTGGTTTTTCTAGTAGTGAGTTTCCTTGAGTTCCCAACAGAGAGATTCCTAGTTACCTATGCCAGATAGACCTCAATAAATGAATGGGATGACCAAGGGACTGAGATTAGTGAAGGGGTAAATTCCTTGGGTTGGGTAGGAGGAAGAGAGCTGGTGGAAAATTGGGATAACTATAGGAGAATACTAATGGGTTGTGGGATTTTTGAGTTTTGAGTGGACAGTGAGAGACCACACTCTTTTGTGGATTGCTAGCCCCAAATCAGGTGTGAATTGCTATTGATATTTGGAACAATAGGTCTATGGTTGGGTTTAATGCCCATCTCAAGAAACTGGTTTCACAACAAAAATTAAAAGATAAGTGTTTTATTTGTTTATGTGTTGTATTTATGAGAAAAATCGTTGTGTATTAACTTTGTGTTTGAGAAATATTATGTTTTGTTGATCTAGGTGGATATTGGTGGCCACCCACCTATTCCAACTAGATCCTCTTGACAATTTTTAGTTCATCACATTCTTTTGTACTTATTTGTAATTGTGGTTTCTACACTTCCGGGGATGTCTGAATCAGGTGGATATTGGTGGCCGCCCACCTAATCCAATTGGCTTATTTTGGAAGTTTTCATGTCAGTACATATTTCTGTACTTCCAAGGCCGTTTTGGGGCCCTAAACAATTTTTTTTTGGCTTTCCATAGTCAAACTATAGATGGATTCAAGTTTGACAACATAATGTGTAGTTCTCGAAAAGACCTTTCCAATGGGTTATCATGCACCTAAAACATAGGTCGTACACAAAATTTACGACCCTGGGAAGTTGAGGTACCAACTTACCCATTGGGGCCCACATTAGTTTTTGCATTTCATCTCCTAGGGTGAGTTTTTTGGATGTCTAGGGTTTTGGAATTCATGAGTAATGTTAAAAATGCCTTTGGAGCCTCATTGTAAGCATTCTTCTCAGATGGATGCATGTAGCAGATCCTAGGGTGAGGTTTTTGGATGTCTAGGGTTTTGGAATTCATGAGTAATGTTAAAAATTCCTCTGGAGCCTCATTGTAATCATTATTCTTAGACGGATGCACGTAGAAGCCACATCTCTTCTCAAAGATAACTACCGCCATTCAAGCAAGTTGTTTTAGTTCTGCAGTTTTACAGTTTCAACCTATTTTATTTATTTGATAGAATTTATTGTTCGCTGGATATATCTTGTTTCTCTCTATATATTTGTGTTATGGTAATCAATTTGTTATTCATTTCATTCCACTCATAATTTCGGATCAGTGGTATCAAAGAGATATGCTCTTCATTTTTTTTTCTTTGTGCATTTCCCCAACAAGATCTAGGTACAAGAAGATGGGACTCAAACCAGTCAAGCCTTTGCAAGATCGATCATGTTGAACCTGACCAAAACTCATCAGAGACGAGAAGAAATATGATGGAGCATGAGATCCTTTTAAAATGTTGCTTAAGGAATACCTTGCACGACAAATGAATGAGATGATGGAGAACTTTGCACATATCCTTCGACAACTGCCTGTAGGAGACACATCTTCATCAAGCGGCCAGGAAACCCCCTTGAAGGTACAAGTAAATTTTTATATTCCATTATTTGAAGGAATAATAGATGCAGATGTGGTAGATAAATGGTTGAATCTGCTTGAAGTGTATTTTTCGATCCACAATTTTTTCAATAGGGAAAATATTACTTTTGCACTCCTTAAGGCCATCCCCCATGTTTAGGATTGGTGGTATATGTACTTTGAGCAAAGGGCCATAGAGGAATCTACAATATTTGCGGTCTCCCCCACCAGAGATTCCTTCAGGGATTCCATTAAAGAACAATACTACCCTGTTGGAAGCTATGAAGACCAACACACAAGTTGGACCACACTGCATCAAGAAAGGGACCATTCACCAACATTTTCCATACTCTACGCACCAAATTGGGTATCTAATACTTTGAATGAAATATGGTGCTCAAATACCACGGATGTCTTCACATATACATCTAAACATAAATGGATTTGTTGGACATCTCATCATTAGGTGTGCCTTATAAATATGTTGTCAAGATCGAGCACAAATTCAAGCAGAAGAGGGAGAATTTGGATCTACAAATTCCTCATAGCCGAAGCAGGGAAAAGGCACCCCCAACCCACCAAACAAGGGATAGACAAAATATGTCCCCTCTCAAGACAACTAGTCCAAGCCTAAACCCAAGAAGGGTAATGATAAGTCAAAGAAGGACACAGGAAAGTGTTGTGAATACCATAAAATCCCTTGGCACAAAAACAAAGAATGTCACTGGTGGTCGAGATGAAATATTCTGAGTTAGAGGAAGATTATGACTCTGAATCAAATCCATAAACTAGGAAGTGGATCATCGATGTCGAACATAGTGCCATTGTCACTACTACCAAAGTCCATCCAAGTGAACCAGAAGAACCAGAGGAAGGAGAACGCCTCTTTCACTCACAGATATGGGTAAAGGGGAATCCTCTACATTTCATTGTTGATAGTGGCAGTCAAAAGAACATGATTTCAACAGAGGTCATCAAGTGGTTGGACCTACCGATAACACTGCACATGTATCCCTACACCATCGGCTAGCTTTACCAAGGATGAGATCTTCGTGTCAACCAACAATGTCGTCTACCCTACAACATCAAGCCCTTTAAAGACGAGGTATTGTGTGATATTTTTCCCCTTGAATTTTGTGATGTTCTTTTAGGCCAACCATATTTGTGGAAGTGACATTTTGTGTATGAGTCTAGACCCCGTAGTGTTATTATTACTTTGGGTAGAAAATTGTACAGGATGCCAGAGGCATTTCCGCCTACTGCTATTTATTTAATCTATGCTAAGCAATGTAGTAAGGTCATTTCACAGACCGAGAAGTTCATCTTCTTTGTGATATATGCTCACAGTAAGCAGAAGGTCGCTGCCACATCCGTGAACTCTACACAAAGCCTCTCTTTGTAGTAGAAGCAAGTGGGTGCGATCGTAGAAGAGTACATAGACATATTCTCCTCACCTATCGGGGTACTGACGCACTACCAAGTCAAGCATCCAATTGATCTAACCCTCAGTGCATCGCTTCCTAATGGACCAGTTTATCATTGCCTGCTGATGGAAAATGACGAAATCAAACACCAAATCCAAGAGTTCCTTCAAAAGAGGCACATACGACCCAAATCCTCCCCTTGCGGAACCCTGATTGTGTTGGTGTAAGAGAAAGACGAGACCTGGAAGATTTTCATTGATTACAGAGCATTAAACAAAATCACAGTCAGGAACCAGTACCCAATTCCCCTAATTGATGAACTTCTTGACCAACTCAAGGGGGAAAAGTTCTTCAGCAATATTGACCTAAAGTTTGGCTACCACCAAGTTCCAATCGAACCAAATGATGTATGGAAGAAAACTTTCAAATCTAAATAAGGTCTCTTCGAATGACTGGTCATGCCATTTGGATTAACAAATGCATCGACAACTTTCATGAGATTAATGGGTGATGTATTGAGATCCTTTACCAACTATTTTGTGGTGGTATATCTAGATGACATCCTCATCTTCAAAAGAACTTGGGAGGAGCACATGAAACATATTCAACAGGTTTTGGGCACTTTGTGACAACACAAGCTATATGCCAACTTGGAAAAATGTTCCTTTGGCATGAACAGGGTCCAATACTTGGGATACATTGTTGATGAGCATGGGGTACATGTGGATCCAGCTAAGATCCAAGTCAGTCGTGATTGGGCATCCCAGACCACACTAACCGATATTTAGAGCTTGTTGGGACTTTCCAACTTCTACCGAAGGTTCGTATTGGGATTATTCCATATTGCATGGGCCCTCAACCAAGTAACCAAGGGAGGTGGAAAAGAAATGTTTGCATGGGGGAAGGCACAACAACAAGCATTTGATGATTTGAAGCATCACTTGTTCTCATCTCCAGTACTCTCCTTACCCGATCTACAACAACCGTTTGAGATTGAGATTGATGCCTTCGACTATGTTGTAGGCGTAGTTCTCACTCAACATGGTCATCTAGTAGAATACCATAGTGAGACACTCTCAGATATTGTTGATAAATACCCCACCTATGACAAAGAAATTTATTCCATTGTGCAAGTCTGTCATCAATGGAAACATTACATTTTAGGAAAGGAGACAATCATCCATATTTATCACAAGCCTCTACAATTCATACAAACACAAGGGAAGTTGCATAACGACCACCATCAAAAGTGGTCCATATACCTACAACAGTTCCATCTCAACACAAAGTATAAAACATGGAGCACAAATCATGTTGATAACTACCTTAGTATCCCTCCCATTTCTGCACTCACCACAATCCTCCATTCAAGTGGGCATGAGGCATTTGAGTGGCCCCAAATTTATCAATGTGACCTTGACTTCGCCACCACCTATCAGCTCTTTGGTATAGGAGAAAATGTCACTGATTTTCACCTATGTGTTCCCAAGATGGATTGTTATGCCATCTAGACCACCTATGTGTTACCAAAAGTGAGCATGCAAAGATGATTTGGGAGGTGATCACTAGAGTCAGATGGCAGGACATTTTGGCTAGAGAAAACTATGGTCATTCTATAGAAACATTTTTATTGGCCAAAACTTAAAAAAAACGTCAATTATATCATATATTGCACTTCCTGTGCCATTGCTGATCTGAATTTATGCAGCAACGCAACAGAGTACACAAATAACCATGAATACAAAGATGCAATGCAAATAACACTTCATTTCATTAATATCAAAGAACTGAAATTTGTTTATAGACATAATAGAAATAAACTAGCTAGGGCGCTAGTAGCTTATCTCTGAGAAGCGATGTGGCAACTACAGGCCTATGAAATTTGTTTTATAATGAGGCTCGAAGGCCTATATGTTACTGACAAACAATGGAAACCCTAAACATTCACAAACCTAAACCTAGGAGATGAAACACCAGAATATGGGCCCTGTCGAGGTAAATTGGTACATCAATTTCTCAGGGTCGTAACGTTTGCATACTATCTTCATTTGACAAATATGATACATCATTAGAAAGATCTATACAAGGAATACAAATGTTGACATTGAATATCATGGTTTGAAATAGATTAATATTCATCGATCGGTTGATGCCCAAAAAATGTTGTTTAGGGCCTCAAAATGGCTCTGGAAGTTCAGGACCTGAAAAACTCTCAAAAATAGTAAATTATGCTACAATTAAGGAAACTGAAAAACCAAAAGAAAAAATGGTCGTGGTCGTAGTGGAATAGGAGGGTGGCCACCAATATCCACCTGGATCATTATTCCCCCCTTAGGAAGAAATAGTCCCCATTGCGTTGAGTTTCTCCATGAGATGAGGAAACTTGTTGTGAACTTGGTCCCTGGTGAGCCACTTGCCCTGGTGAAGGAGTTGGCCTGCTTTGACAATTCAATATAGTTGGATCCTTTGCTAGCAAGTGTTCTTGATATATGTGTTCATAATCCAATCAATTGTGTCTTGTTCCATGCAGTCTGGGTTTAACTCTGTTGGTGTGAGTTGTTCTACCATGTCGGATGTGTCCAGTAGAGGTGGAAAGTAAGGTCGAAGGCGGTCCACATTGAACACTGGGTGAAAAACAAGGAATGGTGGGATACTGAGCTCAAAGGAATTGTCCCCTACAACCTTGGTGATGGTGTATGGCCCATATCTGAGTAGGCTAATCTTGCGGTGGGGTCCAACGAGGTGATCCTTCTGCAAATGTAGCCACACTTTGTCACCCACCTGGAAGTTGTGTTGCACCCGATGTTGATCATGCTGCTACTTGCACTTAGCATTGTCTCTGTCCAATATGACATGAACCTTTTGGTGAATGTGCTGAATGCACTCAATGAAGTTTTTTGCCTTGGCAGCTTCAAACTGGACATGAGCCAAATTAGCTTGAGTAGCTGCAAATGGTATGGCTATGTCAATGGGACATAGTGACTGGAATCCCAAGCCCACCTGAAAGGGGTTGTGGTTGGTTGAGATGTGGAGGGCCCGGTTATAGATATGTTGTACATAGGCGAGGATCTCATCCCATGTGCATGGATTCTTTGAATTGTACATGCGCAAAATGTGCATGATCATCCTGTTGATGACATGTGTCTGGCCATCAGTTTGGGGATGGAAAGTTGTGGACTTGGTGAGCTTGGTGTCCAACATTGACTAGAGGTTGGACCAAAATGTACTGAGGAACCTTCTGTCTCGATATGAGATGATATACTATGGGATCCCAAAGTGTACCCACACTCATTTAAAGAAGAGTTTAGCAGTGTCTTCTGCTGTGATATTCTTCTTGCGGGCCTCCATAATGGCCATCTTCGAGAATCTGTCGACGACCATGAAAACACAGTCGTTGCCATGCTTAGTAGAAGGAAGGCCTGATATGTAATCCATGGATATGGATTCCCAAGCTTGACTAGGGGTAGGAAGTGGAGTATAAAGGCCTTGCTTCTTGATGGTCGGTTTGGAAATGGTGTAGGAAGTGGAGGATCTCATGTACTTCTTGACATCATGTCGAAGGTTTTTCCAATAGAAATACTTCTACAGTACTGCCACTTTTTCTTGACCCCGAAATGTCTAGTGACCCGAATATAGTGTGCTTCCCAAATCATCTTGGCATGCTCACTCGAGGTAAAACAAAGGTGTCCCAGGTGACATAGTAGTGCATCCTGGAGGTGAAAATTTTGAACTAGGTTACCCTCCAAGAGCATCTTGTATGTGTGGCCTAAATCTAGATCGATCTTGTAGAGAAGCGACCAATCAAAAGTCTCGTTCTCACAAGAGTTGAGCATGGTGGTTATCGCCACGATCGGTGGTCGGATGAGGAAGTCTGCAACATTATTGGTGCTACCCTTCTTATACTTGATGTTCAAATGAAACTGTTGCAGATATGTGGACCACTTATGATGGCTATCGTTATACAACTTTCCTTGTGTCTGTATGAACTGCAGGGGTCGGTGGTCTATGTGGATGATTGTTGCCTTCCCCAAAATGTAATAATTCCATTGTCGGCAAGCCTGCACAATGGAATACATTTTTTTGTCATGAGTGGGATACTTTTGGACAGTGTCAGACATTTTCGCACTGTGATATGCCAATGGATGTCCCTGTTAAGTAATAACTTCCCCAATAGCATAGTCAGAGGCATCTATCTCGATCTCAAATGGTTGTTGCAAGTATGGTAATGTGAGCACTAGGGCACAACAGAGGCAATGTTTCAAATTCTACGAACGCCTTCTATTGAGATTCTGACCAAACAAATTTCACTTTCTCTCCTCCCTTGGTGACTTGACTCAAGGGCCAAGTGATATGAGAGAATCCCAACATGAACCTGTAGTAGAAATTAGCAAGACCCATAAAGCTACGAAGCTCTGTTAGAGTGGTTGGGGCTGGCCAATCCCAGATGACTTGGATCTTGGTTGGATCCACATGCACCCCAAGTTCATCAATAATGTATCCCATATACTAAACCTGGGTCATGCCAAAAGTGCACTTCTCCAAATTGGCACACAACTTGTGTTTTCACAGCGTTTGGAGGACATGTCCGATGTGGTGGAGGTGCTCTTCCCAAGTCTGGCTGAAGATCAGGATGTCATCCAAGTACACTACTACAAATGAGTTGGTGAATGGCTACAATATGTCTTCCATCAGCCTCATGAAGGTTGTGGGAGCATTCGTCAACCCAAAAGGCATGACCAACCATTCAAAAAGGCCCTCCTTGGCTTTAAAGACAATCTTCCATACATCGGACGGTTCGATTGGTACTTGGTGATACCCGAACTTCAAGTCGATCTTGCTGAAAGATTTCACCCCTTTGAGTTGGTCCAGAAGGTCATTAATCCATGGGATCGGGTACCTATTCCAGACAATGATTTTGTTAAGCGTCCGATAGTCAATACAGAGTCTCCAAGTCCTATCCTTCTTTTGTACCAACATGATTGGGCTCCCACAGGGTGATGAACTTGGTTGGATGTGACATTTCTACAACAACTCCTGAATATGCCTTTTGATTTCATCGTTCTCCAAAACAGAGCGCCGATAGATTGGTCCATTGGGAAGCAACACACTTGGGGTCAGATCAATGGGATGATTGACCTGACAGTGTAGAGGCACCCTTGCGGGTGAGGTGGATATGTCCCGGTACTCCTCCACGACCTTGTCAATTTTTTGTTGTCATGCAGAGGATCCCTGTCTAGAGGTCATGGCCACAGTGTTCTTCTTTCCCAAAGGGAGGATCATCAGGAAAACAAATTTTCCGATTTTGGAAATGAGCTTACTACATTGTTTTGTAGTAACCAAAGAGATAGTGGTAGGCGGTGGTACCTATGGTATTTTGTACAACTTATTTCCCAAGGTAACAATAACAATGTGAGGTCGGGACTCATACACAACATGTCACTTCCACAAGTATGGTTGGCCTAATAATACATCACAAACATCAAGAGGAGCAATGCCACATATTACCTCATCGATGAAGGGCTTGATGCTGTGGGGATGGTGACACTGCTGACTAATGCAGAGATCCCATCCTTGGTGAAGCCACCAGATGGTGTATGGTTGTGGGTGTGCTATGGTCGGCAAGCCCAACTGCTTCACGACCTATGCTGAAATGAGGTTCTTTTGGCTCCCACTGTCAACAATGAACTGTAGCGGGGAACCCTTTACCCACATATGGGATTGGAAGAGACACTCCTCCTCCTCTAGATCTTCTAGTTCTTTCTTTTGGATCTTCGTGGTGACAATGGTGGCATTGGGATCCACATAGATAATATGATTCCCTCTGTCATTCCCCTTCTCAGGTTCTGATTCAGTGTCGGAGCATGCATCTGATTCAGAAGCCCTCATCTCAGCCACCAGTGACTGTTTGGCCCGACACTCACTTGTGTTGTGAGTGGAGCTCTTATGGAACTCACACCACTTTCCTGTTTCCTTCTTCGGCTTCACGGTGTTTTTATTTGCTTGTGGATTTGGCAGGTTGTATTGAGCCACCATGCCTTGACTTTGTCCTTTGTTCTATGGTTTTGGGGCACCTTTTGCTTGCTTTTGATTCATATATCCAAAGTCTCGCTTCTTCTGTTTGAATTTTTGCTCAATCTTGGCAGCATACCGGTATGTCGTACCAAGTGAGGAGATGTTGAGGAACTCCATTTCTTCCTGAATGTATCTGTGTAAACAAATGAGATGCTTCAACACCAAATGTTTCTCTGAATATTTGATACCCAACTTTGTGCGCAGGGTATGGAACAAATTCGTCATCTCATGCATATCTTGATCCCTTTGTTGCCGTAGCGTAGTTCGTTGTATGTACTTTTCCTCATAGCTCCCCATGGGATAATATTGTTCCTTGATGGCGTCTCAGAAATAATTCCAAGTGGGTATGGATGAGAATAGAGAGGGTTCCTCCTCATCCTTTTTCTCACAATAGGTTTCCCACCAGTCCTTGACATGGGGAGCGACTTTGAGTAGTGAAAAAATAATCTTCTCTCGGTCGAAAAAGTCATGAACCGAGAAATATATTTCTAATAGATTCAACCATATATCTATGGTGTATGCATATATTTGTCCATCAAATATGGGAATATCAAATTTTACTTGTACCTAAAAAGGGGTTGCACCTATAGAGTGGCTTTTGGATGCATATGCGTCACCAGTGGGTAATCCTTGAAGGACTTGGGCGAAGTTATCCATCATCACTTTTTTTTTGTTTTTCAAGGGCCTCCTTGAGCAATATTTTGATAGGATATCCTACTCCATAATATTTCTTTTCGTCCCCCATGGGCAGCCGTCGGGGTTTGCGAGGCTGATATTGCAAAGGTTCAACCAGATCGAGCCCTAACTCCTTATACCTCGACCTCGTTGGGGACATGCAAAGAAGGATCGAGAAAGAACAGACCTCTCTCATACCATTGATCCAAATTTATGTAGGAATGCAACATAATACACAAATAACCATGAATACAAAGATGCAACGAAAATAACACTTCATTTCATTAATATTAAAGAACTGAAATTTGTTTACAGACAAAATAGAAATAAACTAGCTAGGGCATTGGTAGCTTATCTCTGAGAAGAGATGTGGCAGCTACATGCCTATGAAATCTGTGTTACAATGAAGCTCAAAGGCCTGTATGTTATTTAGAAACAATGGAAACCCTAAACATCCACAAACCTAACCCTAGGAGATGAAATGCTAGAATATGGGCCCCGTCGGGGTAAATTGGTACATCAATTTCTCGGGGTCGTAACTTTTTCATACTATCTCCATTTGACGCATATGATACATTGTTAGAAATATATATTCGAGGAATACAAATGCTGAGAGAAAATATCATGGTAAAGAATGGATTAATATTCATCGATCGGTTGATGCCAAAAAAATGTTGTTTAGGGCCTCAAAATGGCTTCGGAAGTTCAGGACCCGAAAAACTGCCAAAAATAGTAAATTGTGTTACAATTAAGGAAACTGAAAAACTAAAATAAACAATGGTGGGGGTCCAAGTGGAATAGGCGGGTGGCTAGAAATATCCAGCTAGATCAATCACCAATACAACCATAAAGAAGCAAGGCTTATACACCCCTCTTCCTACTCCTGAGAGGCCTTGGGAATCCATCTCAATTGATTACATATCTGGCCTTCCATCCACCAAGAACGATAGTGATTGTGTATTTGTGGTGGTTGATCAGTTTTTGAAGATGGACATTATCACATCCTGCAAGAAGAGAATAACAATGGAAGATACTACCAAGATCTTCTTCGAACGAGAGTGGGTCCTGTTAGAACCCTATATAATAGGGAATCAGTATTCTGAATAATACCTATCTATTTCAAGATTTATGCTTTTGCTCATGATGCATGGTGAAGGTGGCAAAAAGCGCTCAACACTGTCCAAGCATAAAATGAGTACCTGCACACGAGCTTCAAGGCGAATTCCAATGCATTTTTGGCCAAAATTATGAATTGGTTTGAATGGAAAAATTTTTATTATTGTGGGTAAATGCAAAGTTGGGTTTATTAGCCAAATTTGGGTTTTTATAATCTATTTTTGGTGAATTAAGCCAAAATTGCCCCCTCGGCCTTTATGCAGAGTTTTAGTCTTGTTATCAAAATGTAAATATTTTGACTAATATTTTTCCAAAAAGTTATATTGGCCTAGGGCCAACCTCTGAATACTCAACACCAAGGATAAGTGCCATTTCATACACCAACAACAAACACACAAGCCAAATCTAGCGCCAGCACCAATGCCAAACTCCAAAGCACAGCCTCGGGCTCACTTCATCGAAACACTACGTGACTGTTGGATCATATAAACAACCAAAGTTCAGTTTACCACATGAATGTGGGATATTGCCCACAGAAGCCAAAAATAAAATAAAGGCGCAGGCCTGTTTTCTACCATTAATTCCTCATGGGACATCTGGAAATCTCTCGTTTGAACACAAAATTGGAGGCAGTGTCTTGTTCCATCCATCGCTAAGGAGTTTGGAAGATGTGGAAGCAAATTCTTAAGTAGTGGAGAATGTTGTTGCTGTGATCGATAGACTTGTGTCCATGCTTCCGGGAAAGTGGAGTAACATCAGTTGTATGTTTCTGAAGACCTCGGACTCTCTGCAATGTTCACTTTACACGTGCCTCTCTAAAATGCCCGTTGGGACTGAAGATGTGGAAACAGAATCAAAAATCGGTGCACCAAAGATGAACGGGGAGGCAGAGATTGTGGGCGAGCTTTTTAGTAAGAAAGGGATTCAACATGCAGAGAAAACCCTAGACACAAAGAGGAAGAAAGGATTATCTTTAGAGGGAAAAAATAGAATGTTTGAATGGTCAAGATGTCGGTGATAGAGTTCCAAAGGATGATTCTCCTCCAACTTCAGGACTCGAAAAAAAAATGTTGAGTCTGTAGATTTGCAAGGTGGGGTCGTTTCTAGTAGGAGCCAAAATTTCACCACGATGTATATGATGAGAGTTACAGGTGTGAGTCGAAAGCCAGATGCTAGTTTTCCCCAAGTTCTTGACCAAACAAAAGGCCTTTGTACAAAAGGTTGAACAGGCACTCCAGTTTGCAGAGACAACAATGTTAAAATCTCAAGCAGAAGTTGAGGAAAAAAGAATTGCAATAAAAGAGATAAATAAGTTTGTGTACTCTGCTGAAACTGTAAAACAGATGTTGCAGGAAGAGAAGTTGGCTTCTTCAAGGCCTTCAGATGTGGTTTCTGAAAAGGATAGGCTTAGAAGAGAGATGGAGCTTGCAGAGAGCAGGCATGAGTATTCAGAGGCAGATAGAATCAAAACAAGGTTGAAGGAATTAGAAGTCCTTTCCGTTCAGAGCAAAAGCAAGAATGCAAAATCCTTGATGCTTGCAGAGATGAATAAGAAAAACAAGGCTGAAAATTTCAAGAATGCTTCTGAGATCAAGCCTCTGAACCTTGATCTTAAAGCAGCTGAAATAGGGTATGATCCTTTTACTCAGCGCTGGACTCAATCTCAAAATTATTACACTACAAAGGGAAATGTTGCTGAAGGAAACACAGGTGCTAACATAGAGGCAGATGCAACCAAGGCAGAGGAAGCTGCAACTACTGTAGCATTGGAAACTTCTGAGGATGAAGGAAAGCTTATGGACACCGAGGCTCCTATATCTAAAGATGCAAAGGTGTTTTCTCTGCATGATTTTGAACTTCCTATATCACTTGTTGAATTGCAGAAGTATGGGGGTGCTCAAGGGGCCCCTTTAGCATTTATGGCTAGAAACTAGGAGATTGAGGAAGCATGTGGTGTGCAAGTTCCTACTACTAATGGAAGGAGGCATAGCCTAACCTTAATTGTGAATGATTACAAGCGTAGAAGAGGTCTGCTGTGAAAAGAAACAACAAAAGATTTGGAAATTGTGTTTCGGGATTGCCCGTGATTGGGGGCCTAAGGTAATGAACTCTCAAATGAAGGCCAAGCTATGGAAATGCATGCTGTCAAGTAAAGGAAATTGTTATGTATGGGCAAGAGATCACTCTATTGGTCAAAAAACATTCTCACTGATATCAACTATGAACTTGTAAACTTAAGGTATATCCATAAAAATGAGAAAAAACTGAGTTGCACATAAGAAATGACAAAAATCATGATTCTTTCTTTCAAATTGTTTGTATTTATTACTACTATATAATACCCAGTAGGATGAAGCCAATAGCATATACACAAAACCTTAAGGGAGATGTATCTATAATTTGAATACGACCCGTCACACCTAGAAGCTGTCATACAAAGGAGAAATGAAAATGCAAAAGCAACTGCAAAGGATTTACTCTTGGACCTACAGAATGGAAACCACAATTTAGATGATGATGCTGAGGATAGTGTCAAACAGGGAACCCGACTACAATAGTTTGATCCACATATTTAGGTAATAGTTACACAAGTGGCAAAGCATGTTTAGACAGAGGTGGCAGAGTATCCCTATTTGTGAGGATTCCTTTCTAATGCGTCTGGCAGTCAAGACACCAGATCATCCAGAATGAATGAAGCAGATCCACGATTTGAGGCAGATCCATAATGATCATCTCCATAATCTGAGGCAGCAGTTAGAGGGAGGTGGAAGAGATTTCCTATATTCCAGGCAGTAGTTAGAGTCTATTCGCCAGCAAACCCCAACAAACTCCAAATGTTCAAACAACAGTTACCAAATCGACTTTTCTGGGATTTGCTCTCTTGTTTGTTATAGGAAATAGCCTACAGATGTCATATTGTATTGTAACTGTTTTCTATTTTCAGAAAACAGAGGTAGAGCTCGAATCTTGGAGGACATATAGAAATTTTTGTTTATATACACATGAAAAAGACAAAAAGAGGGTTCGACTGGGCTGAGTAGGAGAGGGTTAGACCTGTAGTTTTAATTTTCTTTATTGGACAGTGGGCTGTGTTTGGCTAGAAAACATTTTCTGTAATGATTAGATGACTGATCAGTAATAGACATGCTGTTTACGGGATTCCTGTGCAGAGGTGTTGGTGGTGTTTCTTGTCTCTGTCAAGTATTTTCCTGTTATCTTTTCATTTGTTTCAACTCTTATTATTAGAAGAAAGTAATAGAGTAGAAATTATTGTGAAATACTCTGCATCTGATCTTGTGATAATCTTTATGTTTCTCCTGTAAAAAGTTTAGTTTATGAATTCTTAACTGCTCATTTGCTCGCTTTTTCATCCCCTAGTTCTTCCTCAAATCGACACCATTCAAAATTAATTCGATCTAGCACTTCCACTACCTTTCCCTGTGTAAGAGTTTTGTTTAGATCTGAGAGTGAATCAGATACTTAAGCGCAGACCCAATTTGCCCAATGGCCCTCCTTGCTGTCCCAAACTAACCATTTAAAAATAAAAAACCCCATACTTTCATAGCTAGCCTAACATCTGTCCCATCCATACCAAGTTAATTCAGAAAGAGAGATCCCTCTCTGAGTCTTGGAGGGCTATATCCAAGACTCCAAGTGGTTCGAGGTTACCTCTGTAATTGCCTCCGTAGCCTTAGGCAAATTACAGAGCGCTAACAGGTCCATTTTGGGATACCACATACCATCACCTCAGATCGGGACAACAGGTTCCTCAACACATTTTGGTCGAGTCTTTGGTCATTGTTGGACACCAAGATCATTAAATCCACTACTTTCCACCCCCAAACCAATGGCTAGACAAAGGTCGTCAATCAGATGATTGTGCACATCCTGCACATATACACCTCTAAGCATCTGCGTACATATGATGAGATTCTTCCCTATGTTCAACACAACTATCCACTGGCCATAGCCCATTTCAGGTGGGGCTGTGATTCCAACCCTTGGGTCCTATTGATGTTGCAATACCTCTTGCAACCACACAGGCATAATCTTCCCATGTTTAGTCTCAGGTCGACAAAGCCATGAGGCTCATTGAGCAGATTCAACACATCCGCCAACATGTCCATGAGATTTTGCAAAAATCCAATGCTAAGTAAAAGCAATGCAATTATCAACACTGGGTATCGCACCAGTTTCAGGTGGGAGACAAGGTCTGGTTACATTTGCAAAAATAACGCCTTATAGGGCCCCATCGGAAGCTCCACCCACTTCGCTATGGGCCTTACACTATCACCAAGGTTGTGGGTAGCAATGCTTTTGAGCTCAACACTCCACCCTTCCTTGGCTTGCACCCAATGTTCAATGTGGACCTCCTTCGGCCATATTTTCCACCACTATTGGACACCTCAGATATTGCAGGACAATTGAAACCAATAGAGCTCAATCCTGACTTCATGGAACATGAATCCACTGATAAGACAGTGGACACACAGGTCAAGGGTACTCGTTAGCAGAGTATCCAACTTTATCGGGTTATCAAGTCAGGGAAACTCCTACAACAAGGAAAGTGGCTCACCCAAGGCCAAATTCAACAGACGTTTCCTCACCTGATGGGGGCACTCAATGCAATGGAGAGTCGAGACCATTGCTTTCTAAGGGGGGAGGACTCATCCAGGTGGATATTGGTGGCCACCCATTTATTCCAACTGGTTCCTCTTGAAAGTTTTTAGTTTAACACATTCTTTTGTTCTTCTTTGTAATTATGAGTTCTACACTTTCGGGTTTGTCTGAAGCCCTACACATCTTCCAAGTGGATATTGGTGGCTTCCCACCTAATCCAACTGGCTTATTTGGGAATTTTTCATGTCAGTACATCTTTCTGTACATCTAGGGCCATTTTGGGGCCCTAAACAATGTTTTTTTGGCTTGCAACAGTCAAACTATAGACGAAGTCAAGTTTGACGACATAATGTGTAGTTCTTGAAAAGACCTTTCCAATGGGCTATCACGTGCCTAAAACATAGGTCGTACACAAAAGTTACGACCCCAGGAAGTTGAGGTACCAACTTACCCATTGGGGCCACATAACTTTTGGCGTTTCATCTCCTAGGATGAGGTTTTTGGATGTCTAGGGTTTTAGCATTCATGAGTAATGTTAAAAAGGCCTCTCGAGCCTCATTGTAATCATTTTTCTTAGATGGATGTGCGTAGCAGCCACATCTCTTCTTAGAGATAGCTACCACCATTTAAGCAAGTTGTTTCAGTTCTGTAGTTTTACAGTTTCAACCTATTTTATTTATTCAATAGAAGTTATTGTTAACTGGATATCTGTTGTTGCTCTTCATATCTATGTGTTATGGTATTCAATATGTTATTCATTTCATTCCGCTCCTAAGTCCAGATCAGTTGTTGTGTTGGGTTATTTAAGCTGCATTATCATTTTAGCATGTTGTAGATGAATCGAGTTAATGGTATCATATAATAGTTAAATATAGTTGTAATTCGTAGCTGGTAAGCTACATTAATTTAGTTAGTTAGCATACATTTTTAATTTATGAGTTTTTCGCATATAATGGACCTCATCTAGGCTGAGGACCGTTACAATACTTGAATTCCCTTCCCCAACTCAATTTTCTCTTTCTTTGTCCTTGTTGAATTTTATTTTTCCTACATTTGAAATTGGGGAATATTATCGAGTAGTCTTTTAACAAAGTTACCAACTTAACGAGAAATATGACCTCAAAACGAGAACTCTAGCCCAAAAATATCATATTTTTGGGTAAAATACACCAAAATCAATCGCCAAATAAAAAAGTGGTGCTACCGGTAACAACCTTTTTTGGGAAGGTGGTTAAAATTGCAACTTGTTTGAAATCACAGCCTCGACATTGTGGCATAATGTGGATATAACACTGAAATTGACCCTCAAATTGAAAAGTGACACTACCAATAAAACCACTTTTTTTTGAAGTTAAAACTATGACCTAATCGAAACATGGCCTTGACCACTAGCACCACCGCAAATACAACAATGAAAATTGAATCCTAAATATAAAAGTGTTATTTTTTTGTGTGTCTGGCGGAATCAAAAATTGGGCAGGCTTGTAAACATGTGACAAGAGGTCAATTTCGATCACTACCACTATAACCTCCAAGCCTACCCATGCGGTTCCATGCGTGATACACACAACTTTGCAAAGTTTGAACCAAACAATGTCACAAGGAGTGCCTTAACAGTGCACTCTATCGCCAACTGATCTTCACCTCATTGCCAACTAATCTACACCTCTGGAAAAATCTAAAACTTTTATTACTTGATAATTTTTTATTTTTTTTTT
This sequence comes from Picea mariana, assembly GCA_032191745.1. NCBI lineage: Eukaryota > Viridiplantae > Streptophyta > Pinopsida > Pinales > Pinaceae > Picea > Picea mariana. The sequence goes on along the minus strand of JASDQU010712320.1, from coordinate 615 downwards.
GGTTTAATGATTTATACTAAGAAAATAATTAAATTGGAAAAAAAACACACCACTAAACAAATTCTTATTTTTTTTAAGGGAAAAAAATAAATAAATAAAGAAAAAGAAATTGTTGAGAATCTTTTAGAAATAAAGAAGAAAAACAATTGTTGGAAAAAATGCAAATCACCATTTTTTAATCAAAAAATGAATTAAAAATGAGTAAACGTAAAACTATTGGAAAAAAAAATGATGCTTAAAATTCTAAATTTAAAACACAAAACTTGAAAAAAAAATGTGAAAACTCAAATTTTTTTATAAAAAAAATGCAAAAACGCAATTTTTTTTATAAAAAAAATGCGAAAACGCAATTTTTTTTTATAAAAAAAATTAAAAAGAAATCTAAAAAAAATTATATTAAAAAAATTAAAAATAAAACCAAAACCTAGTTGTTTTAAAATAAAATGAAATATGAGGATTAGATAGAAACATTATAAAAAATGAAAAATAACAAATTAAAGTATAATAAAAATTTAAATATAATAAAACAATTTAAAAAGTTAAAAAAAAATTAAAAACAAAATAACAATAAAATTTAATAAAAAGGGAAAAAACTTACATGCTAATCTAAACATT
>JASDQU010712318.1:2757-25628 GCA_032191745.1 Picea mariana | reverse complement strand
GAGAGCACTTGCAACCTCTATCGCATCATCCCATCCTCTTTCAAGTAGAAAGCACTCGCATCTTCGTTTCAGTGTTATAGTTCTCCATTTTAAATAGATGCAAGCAACATCTTCGATTTTAGCGTTGGTAATGTTAGCCTCCATCGTAAAGAGATGGAAGCCTCCAAATATTGGCGTATGCCGCTCAGTGTGCCCAAAACACGGTATTCTTTAGTAAAAGGCGAAAGAATAGTTCGTTGTGTGTCGACCACACGGCTCCGTGAGTTGAAAACTTTCTCGCTCGCTTATCTATACTTCATCCTTTGTCTGTTGTCAACTGTACCCATCAATCTGGGATGATATTTAACATCCTCGTATCATAACCAATCTGGGCGGATATTTAACATCCTCATATCATATGCTCCAGGTTTGACAATGTTTGACATTATAAATTCTCCCCCACAGTCAGACCAATGCCATGTTTATCGGCTCTCTCCTTTTTTTTTTTTTTTTTGGTTGAAATTAAGTTGTAGATTTCTTTAATTTGGTGACCCCTTTGTCTCTAAGCATACTCCAAAATGCTCTAAGAAATATGGTTTCTCTCACTAAAATAGTGCTATATGGTGGTATCCCATGAGGCACCCATACCCTCTCAAAGAATAGGTTTGTTGCAGCTTATTATCTCTTGATGGTCTTTCTATAAGGCACCACGGTGCACATCTTACTAAACATTTCCATTACCACAAATAGATAGACGGTTCCCAATGTTTGTTAAAAAACCCTGAGCAAAACCCATGCGGTTTTGACCTAGGAGGTGTATGTGGCACACGGTGTAGACATTACTTCCCATGGTTGAACTTCCTAGGAATATGAAATATGCATCCTCCAATGAACTAAGATACCTCTTCTTACATTCTATGCCAACATGCTTACCTTTGCAAGTTGGCTATTATTTTCGCAACGCCAAAATGACCTACATCTTTGAAGGTGCCAGCCTCTCTTGCCAATTGCATTATTTCACCTCTAGTAACGTGGATCTTTTCTAACATGTAGAGAAACCGATCTTGGAGATGGTTGTAAGACTTGTTGTAACCTTGTTTGGATCCTTAACTTGCAACCGCTGAAATATCTTTAAAGTCGCCATCTTCTATACACTCTTCCTTGTATGCATCATGTGTGAAAGGATCCATGTGCATGAGATAGTGCTTCGATTTATTGAATGACTTGCACTAGATCATAAAGATTACTGCCAAATGTGTGGTAGTTCAATTTTTCTCTGTGAACAAACACAGAAACGTAGAAAATTGGCTCATTTCTTCGTATCACCGAGACTTCTTCCATAGCATACCCCTTTGAAGCTATCTCTGCCTGCAAGGCATTTTGCAAATTAGGCAATGCGAGCATGTTGGTGAGTGACTCATGATCAAAATGAAGGGTAAAAAATAAATCATAGATGCAATTGAAAATGCATTATTATCTCCATTAGTGCCTCCCATAAATGGCACTAATATAGAGTCTAACTAGGACATTATGGAGGTGATTTTCCAGGACGACATTATGTTAGACGTAATTACAGTCTCAACAGAATCTCTACGCTCACTTTCATGGTTGTATAGAATAGACACCGCAATAACCACCCACTCTACCACCAAAATGAGTCTGAAGAAAAGGAAATGAAAGTATTTGTTTTAGTGGCAACTTGGGTTGTCCCACGTCCTTAAAAGGGGCCCCCACTTCAAATTTTAATGTTAAAATTTAGGTTAATTAAACATGGTAAATGTTAACATTGAGTTCAAAATTTATCATTATAAGTTCCGAACAACATTTTATATGCCATTACCATCACCAAAAGGATCATATTTCAGTGTTGTAATGTGGAAATAAGCATATAGTTTTGGGGGAATGTAATGGAAAGATGATCCAGAAGCATGTCGTTAGAAGGCCACAAGGAATACTTTTAGGTTGACAAGGAAATAATAAACTCTGATTTTCTCCTCTCTTGGTATGCTTCATTTTCTTATGATCACACCATCACATCTTCCCATACATAGAGAACACTCGCAACTTCGATCCCATCCTCTTTCAAGTATAGAGCACTTGCAGCTTACGAGTTAGTTAATATTCCGCTCATCTTTATACGGCACACTGAAACATCTTTAAAGTCATCGTCTTCTATATATTATTCCGTGTATGCATCATGGGTGAAAGGATCCGTGTGCATGAGATGGTGCTTCGATTTCTTAAATCACTTGCACTAGATCATAAAGATTCTTGTCAAATGAGGGGTAGTTTAATAATTCTCCATGAATGAATATAGAATGGTAGAAAATTGACTTGGTTCTTCGTATCACTGAGACTTCTTCCATAGAATACCAAGTTGAAGCTATCTCCACTTTCGAGGCATTCTGCAAGTGAGGCGATGCAAGCATGTTGGTGAGTGAGTCATGATTAACATCTCAATTAACAAATAAATCATAGATGTAATTGAAAATGCATTATTATATTCATTAGTGTCATCTATAAAAGGCACTAATATAGAGGCTAACTAAGACGTTGTGGAAGTGATTTGCGATGACGACATTATCAACACAATATCTACGCTCCTTTTCTTGGTTGTAGATAAAAGACGCCACAACAACCACCGACGCTAGCACCCAAATAAGTTTGGAAAAAAGGGAAGTAAAACTATTTCTTTTAGTGGCAACTTTGGTTGTCCCACATCCTTAAATACCGAGTCCACTTCAAATTTCAGTGTTGAAATTTAAGTTAATTAAACATGGTAAATGTTAAAAGTGAGATGGAAATTTATCATTATAAGTTAAACCATAAGATTAATCTAAAATTTAACCTTTTATGGTGATCTCAAGATTTCCTTTTGATGGTCTAGGGTATGCCTTATAAATGATGGAAACCGATGGYCGATTCACATTATTTCAGTGAGAGTTGTGAACAACATTTTCTACGCCATTACCGTCCCACAAAAGACCATATTTCAGTGCTATAATGTGGAAATAGGCAGAGATTTGGAGGGGAATGCATTGGTGGGTTGTACGAGATTACCATCCCCCAAAAGGTCATATTTCAATGTTACGATGTGGAAATAGGCATAGTTTTGGGGGGGAATGTATTGGTGGGATGATCCAGAAGCGTGTCATTAGAAGGCCACAAGGAATATTTTTTAGTGTAATCAAAGGAACACCAGGTTGTGTACATTCCAATGTGGACAAAAAGGTGCTTGTCAAATTTATGGATTCTAAATAGTTAGGAGTTTCAGATCGGATCCTTAGTGATCTCATCGAACGATAAGAAACAATATATAGTTGTGTTATGTTTTGAATATATAATCCGACAATGATGCCACATGTGTGAAAGGTTGAAAAGAAGAAAATGAGTAAGATGCTCAATGGGGTAGGAGGTCTACGCATGCAATTATTTGCAAAATTAAAAATTCCAAGGTTAGGAGTTAATGAAGTTTGTTCCCTAAAAATCCATACGCCAATATTTGTAGATAAAAGATGCCACAACAACCACCGACGCTAGCACCCAAATAAGTTTGGAAAAAAGGGAAGTAAAACTATTTCTTTTAGTGGCAACTTTGGTTGTCCCACATCCTTAAATACCTAGTCCACTTCAAATTTTAGTGTTAAAATAGAAGTTAATTAAACATGGTAAATGTTGACAGTGAGCTGGAAATTTATCATTATAAGTTAAACCATAAGATTAAACTAAAATTTAACCTTTTATGGTGATCTCAAGATTTCCTTTTGATGGTCTAAGGTATGCCTTATAAATGATGGAAACCGATGGTCGATTCACATTATTTCAGTGAGATTTTTGAACAACATTTTCTACGCCATTACCATCCCACAAAAGACCATATTTCAGTGCTATAATGTGGAAATAGGCATAGATTTGGAGGGGAATGTATTGGTGGGTTGTACGACATTACCATCCCCAAAAAGATCATATTTCAATGTTACGATGTGGAAATAGGCATAGTTTTGGGGGGGGATGTATTGGTGGGATGATCCAGAAGCGTGTCATTAAAAGGCCACAAGGAATATTTTTTAGTGTAATCAAAGGAACACTAGGTTATGTCCATGCCAGTGTGGACAAAAAGGTGCTTGTCAAATTTATGGATTCTAAATAGTTAGGAGTTTCAGATCAAATCCTTAGTGATCTCATCGAACGATAAGAAACAATATATAGTTGTGTTATGTGTCGAAGATATAATACGACAATCATGCCACTTCTGTGAAATGTTCATGAGATTAAAAATATTAATATGCTCAATGGGGTAGGAGGTCCACATGTGCAATTATTTGAAAACTTAAAAATTCCGAAGTCAATAGTAATTGTAGCTTGTTCCCTAAGATGCTCAATGGGGTAGGAGGTCTACATGTGCAATTATTTAAGAAGTTAAAAATTTCAAAGTTAGGAGTCATTGTAGCTTGTTCCCTAAAAATACGTACTAAATTATAAATGCTTTCAATGTTCATCAACATTTTCTATTGACACTTTAGAAAGAATAGTTTTCATAAGAATATATCCATTGGGAATGCAATTGGGGGTTTGTTGTGGGTAGCATTTTTCTCTAACATATTTTAGAGAAGCATCTCACCTGCCATAAAAAATAGAGGACTATGTTGCAGTAGGAGGAGGGAACCTGGATACACAAATATTGAGGAAAAAAATTCTAAAATAACCAATAAATAAGTAGAAATGAATTCCAACTAACTAACAAAGTTTTTCCCATGAATGAGGCACTCCCTTGAAAATGCATGCCAACAAACCTGGAATTATTTGTTTGAAATTATTTCTTGCAAAAACATATAATGTAAGAGTACATTAGGTTTGTAGTTTTACGAGATTTAGTTGAACCTTATGATATTGAATTAACAAAAGCATAAAATTATAAATGAAGAAAAGGAATTGTGAACCCAAATAACAACAAAGATTGTTTAGTCAAGTGAGAGGAAAATAAATATCATCGTAAGAGCTCATGGACGGGATTTACTCAGAGTTGCGTACAAGCATGTTGAACATAAGCGTGATATCAATACAAATTCTTTGAAAATTGTGCATAATTGAGATGTTGGGTTATGAATGAATAGAGGGTTGTATATTTTGGAATATCATTTACTCGTATAGTTTTGTTGATGTGTCATTTTGGCCACTGCCATTTTCTCAATCAGATCTTTGCGTCTTCAAGTACAAACACTTCAGCAGATGAATGAAATCTGACATGTGTGGATCTACAATGCTTTCATTTTCCATGTTGTGTCATTCGGATCAAATGAGCCCGTTTTAGGTCACGCTCAATGCAACAACCATTAATCACTATAAAAAAGAGTTGTATGAACACAATGCAATATTAAATACATAATTTCTCCAACATTAGGCACACTAAAGGCATGAGCCATATTTTCAAGTCTCCTAAAATGTTGCATGAGAAAACATGGTGAAAAGGAAACAATAAACTCTGAGTTTTTCCTCTCTTGGTATGCTTCATTTCGTTATGATGGCACCATCCCATCCTCCTTTGCATAGAGAACATTCGCAGCTTCAATCCCATCCTCTTTCAATAAGAGAGCACTTGCAGCTCACGAGTTACTTCATATGTCGCTCATCTTTATACAACACACTAAAACGTCCTTAAATTCGTCACCTTCTATACATTCTTTCTTGTATGCATCATGTGTGAAAGGATCCATTTGCATGAGATAGTGCTTCGAATTTCTTCAATGACTTGCACTAGATCACACAGATTCTTTTCAAATGTGGGGTAGTTCAATATTTATCCATGAACGGATATAGAATGGTATAAAATTCGCTTATGTTTCACCGAGACTTGTTCCATAGCATAATCACTAGAGTCTATCTCCATTTGCAAGGAATTCTGCAAATTAGGAAATGGAAGCATGTTGGTGAGTGAGTCATGATTAACATCTTAGTTCACAAATAAATAATAGATGTAATTGAAAACACATTATTATCTTCGTTAGTTCTTCCCATAAAAGACAATAATATAGATTCTAACTAAGACATTATGGAAGTCATTTTCCACGACGACATGAACTTAGACGTAATTACAGTCTCAACAAAATCTCTACGCTCATTTTCTTGGTTGTAGATGAAAGACACCACGCTACCATCCACGCTGCCACCCAAATAAGTGTGGAAAAATGGGAGATGGAAATATTTATTTCAGTGGCAACTTGGGTTGTCCCACAACCTTAAATGGGGGCCCCACTTCAAATCTTAATTTTAAAATTTAAGTTAATTAAACATGGTAAATGTTAACATTGAGTTATCACTATGAGTTAAACATTAAGAATAAAGTAAAATTCAATGTTTTATGATGATCTCAAGATTTCCTTTTGATGGCCCGGAGGAGGCCTTCCAAACGATGGAAACCAATGGTTGATTTACATTACTTCAATGAGAGTTGTGAGCAACATTTTCCATGTCATTAGCATCCCCAAAACGAGCAGATTTCAGTGTTATAATGTGGAAATGGGCATAGTTTTGGGGGGAATGCATTGGTGGGTTCTATGCCATTACCATCCGAAAAAAGAGAGTATTCAAATGTTATAATGTGGAAATGGGCATAGTTTTTTGGCAGGTGGGGGCAATGTATTGGTGGGATGATCCAGAAGCATGTCGTTAGAAGGCCACATGGAAGATTTTTTTAGTGTTGTGCATTATAAAATTGTGTTATGTGTTGAATATATAATCTGACAATGATGCCACGTGTGTGAAAGGTTGAACAGAAGAAAATGAGTAAGATGCTCAATGGGGTAGGAGGTATACGCATGCAATTATTTGCAAACTTAAAAATTCCAAGGTTAGGAGTTAATGAAGTTTATTCCCTAAAAATCCATACCAAATTATTCTCGAGTGCATTTTAGGGAAGCATTCGAGGTGGCATAAACAATAGAGGATTATGATGCAATAGGATGATAATTAGAAATGAATTCAAACAAAATAACAATGAAGCAGTGGTTATTTAAACCCAATGTTTGTTAATAACAACCGATCTCTTTATCTTGTAATTATTTTTGTTTATTCTTAAGGTTTTCCCATGAACGAGGCAATCCCTTGAAACTGCATGCCAACAAATTTATAATTATTTGTATGAAATTCTTGGCTGTAAAAACATACAATGTAAAAATACTGTAATTTTACTAGCTTTAGTTGAAACTTCTAACATTGAATTAACTAAAACATAAAATTATAAATGAAGAAAGAGAATTGCGAACCCCAATAGCAACGAAGATTATTTAATTGAGGGAGAGGAGAATAAATATCATTGTAACAGGTCATGGACGGGATTTACTCGAAGCCGCATACAAGGATGTTGTACACAAGCATGATATCGATATAAAGTGTTTGAAAATTGTCCATATAATTGAGGAAGCACTGAGCATCGGCTCATCCTTATGATAAATCACTATAGGCCCTCTGAACGATCTTTTACCCTATTCGTGTTATACAAGTTCCCTAGAAAAGAACTAATATAGACGATTGATAGGAATTACCTTGTCGAGATTTCAATAGATGAATCAATCCGAACCTAGGATTTAAATTATACCCCGATGATTTTATCCAATATTGTGCAATATCATTTACTCATATAGTTTTGTGGATGTGTGTTGGTGGCCACTACCCTGTTGTCAATCAAAATTGTTTTGTGGATGTGTGTTGTTGGCCACTACCCTCATGTCAATTAGAACTTTGCACCTTCACGTACAAACCTCTTTGAGTAGATTAATGAAATCTTACATGTGTGAATCTATGATGCATTGATCAAACTAACACAAATCCATTTTGGGTCACATCCAATTAATAATCCCATTTTGGATCATGCCCAATGCAACAACCATTAGTTGTTGTAAAACACTGGTGTGCATTTTCAACTGCAAATCGTAGAGTGGATGAATAAATGGTTTGCATCTTCAACTACAAATCCTCGATTGGATGAATATATGGTTGTCATCTTCAACTGCAAATCCTCTACTGGATGAATAGAATGTTACATGTATGCATCTACAATGCATTCAATTTTTATGCTTTCTATTAAATCAACCAAACCTAAATACATCTTAGTTCCCATCGCATCAAAGTAAAGTGAGCCCATTTTAGGTCACGTCCAATGCAGCAACCTTTAATTGCTTTAAATAAAAATAAAAAGTAGTATGAACACAATGCACTAAATACATATTTTCTCCACCAAAAGGCACAGTAAAGGCGTGAGCCATATTTTCAATTTTGCAAAAATATTGCACGATACAACAAAAAGTGGTATGAACACAATTCAATAAGTATATATTTTCTCTAACAGAAGGCACACGAAGGGCATGGGCCATATTTTCAAGCTTCATTTTGTTATGATCACGCCATCATATCCTCTACCTAGAGAACACTCGCAACTTCGATCCCATACTCTTTCAAAGAAGAGAACACTTGCAGCCATATCCTCTACCTAGAGAACACTCGCAACTTCGATCCCATACTCTTTCAAAGAAGAGAACACTTGCAGCAGCCTACATCACACTGCATCTTAAATGTTGTTGTTTGTTTTTAACTCTCTGTTAGCGCGGACATTAAACATCTTCGATGTTAGTGTTAATAATGTCTGCCTCTTATACAACACACTGCATCTTAAATGTTATTGTTTATTTTGAACTCTCTCTTAGCGCGGGAATTAAACATCATCTTAAATGTTGTTGTTTATTTTGAACAATCTTTTAGCGGGGGCAATAAACATCTTCGACGTTAGTGTGTTTTAATAATCTCTGCCTCCAAGAGATGAAAGAAACATCTTCGATTTTAGCGTTGACATTGTCAGCCTCCATTTTAAAGAGATGGAAGACTTCAAAAATTGGCGTATGCCGCTCTGAGTGGCCAACACACGGTATTCTTCAGTAAAAGGCGAAAGAATAGTTCGCACTGTGTCGACCACACGGCTCCGTGGCTCGAAAACTTCTTTCTGGCTTATCTATACTTCCTTCTCTGTCTGTTATCAACGGTACCCATCGATGTGGGATGATATGTAACACCCTCGTATCAAATGCTCCACCTTTGACAATATCTGACATCATAAATTCTCCCAAACTCCCCGACATGAGTTTTCAAATTCGTCAAAAAGAACCAGATTCATGGATCAAAAACATAATGCAATAATAATACTTAGGTTGGGAAACAGTCATCCATTTATTGCACATAATTCTTTTATGTATGCATGTACGATGAGTTGTATGCATGCATGATGATGTTTTCAAATTGTCCCAAAGGCTGCAGCGACAGATTCCTCCATAAAAACATAAGGTTGGGAAATAGAACTGAAATCTATGATAAATTGCATGGGTTTATTTTCATGTCACTTCCCATTTAACAGCAATCAAATTAATCGGTATGTAAAACAGTGGCAAGAGTAAGATGCAATCCCAGTATTACATCTTCAAAATCCATCATTTTAAATTGGATTGCATTTTCTGTGCACAAGCTTTGCTTTTTTACAGAGCCGTATCATATTATATTTGGTAAATTGGACTGTATTATCATTGAACAAGCTTACTTCTTTGACAGCAGCATATCCATGACTCAGTGAATGAGATTCATAATTCTTCACAAATCGAATATCATTTTCAGAGATGCAGAGATACTAAGGAAAAGAGATGCAGAGATTCAGATAGAAATATGTCTATCAACTGGCAGAAGAGATTCCGAGATTCGGATAAAAACGTGTAGCCACAGCAAGAGTTGCAACAAAATGTAATTACGTGTACAATAAATATTGGGATATGTAAATTGGAAACAGTGGCAGCAGAACCAACATCAGCATATACAATACCCATTATAATGTTCATAAATTAGTATTAACGCAATGCAATAAATACATATTTTCTCCAACAGAAGGCACACAAAAGGCGTGGGCAATATTTTCAATTTTGGAAAAATATTGCACAAGACAACACGGTGATTCCATCCTCTCCTTTACGTAGAGAGAGCACTTGCAACCTCTATCGCATCATCCCATCCTCTTTCAAGTAGAAAGCACTCGCATCTTCGTTTCAGTGAGGAATACTTGCAACTTCATTTCAGATCACGAGTTACTTAATATGCGGCGCTCATATTTATAAAACACTCGTTGTTTTGAACGCTCATATTTATACAACGCTCTGAAATCTCGTTGTTTTGAACGCTCATATTTATACAACGCTCTACATCTTAAAACTCTCTAGCAGCGCAGACTTTAAAACCCTTCGATGCGTTAATGTTATCGGCCTCCATTTTAAATAGATGCAAGCAACATCTTCGATTTTAGCGTTGGTAATGTTAGCCTCCATCTTAAAGAGATGGAAGCCTCCAAATATTGGTGTATGCCGCTCAGTGTGGCCAACACACGGTATTCTTTAGTAAAAGGCGAAAGAATAGTTCGCTGTGTGTCGACCACACGGCTCCGTGAGTTGAAAACTTTCTCTCTCGCTTATCTGTACTTCATCCTTTGTCTGTTGTCAACTGTACCCATCAATCTGGGATGATATTTAACATCCTCGTATCATAACCAATCTGGGGGATATTTAACATCCTCATATCATATGCTCCATGTTTGACAATGTTTGACATTATAAATTCTCCCCAACAGTCGGACCAATGCCATGTTTATCGGCTGTCTTTTTTTTTTGGTTGAAATTAAGTTGTAGATTTCTTTAATTTGGTCACCCCTTTGTCTCTAAGCGTACTCCAAAATGCACTAAGAAATATGGTTTCTCTCACTAAAATAGTGCTCTATGGTGGTATCCCAGGAGGCATCCATACCCTCTCAAAGAATAGGTTTGCTGCAGCTTATTATCTCTTGATGGTCTTTCTAAGGCACCACGGTGCACATCTTACTAAGCATTTCCATTACCACAAATAGATAGACGGTTCCCAATGTTTGATAAAAAACCCTGAGCAAAACCCATGCGGTTTTGACCCATGCTTGAACTTCTTAGGAATAGGAAATATGCATCCTCCAATGAACTAAGATACCTCTTCTTACATTCTATGTCAACACGCTTACCTCTGCAAGCTGGCTATTATTTTCGCAACGCCAAAATGATCTATTTGAAGATGCCAGCCTCTCTTGCCAATAGCATTCTTTCACCTCTAGGAGCGTGGATCTTTTCTAACATATAGAGAAGCCGATCTTGGAGATGGTTGTAAGACTTGTTGTAACCTTGTTTGGATCCTTAACTTGCAACCACTGAAATATCTTTAAAGTCGCCATCTTCTATACACTCTTCCTTGTATGCATCGTGTGTGAAAGGATCCATGTGCATGAGATAGTGCTTCGATTTATTAAATGACTTGCACTAGATCATAAAGATTACTGCCAAATGTGTGGTAGTTCAATATTTCTCCGTGAACGAACATAGAATGGTAGAAAATTGGCTCATTTCTTCGTATCACCGAGACTTTTTCCATAGCATACCTCCTTGAAGCTATCTCTGCCTGCAAGGCATTTTGCAAATTAGGCAATGCGAGCATGTTGGTGAGTGACTCATGATCAAAATGAAGGGTAAAAAATAAATCATAGATATAATTGAAAATGCATTATTATCTCCATTAGTGCCTCCCATAAACAACACTAATATAGAGTCTAACTAGGACATTATGGAAGTGATTTTCCGGGACAACATTATGTTAGACGTAATTACAGTCTCAACAGAATCTCTACGCTCATTTTCATGGTTGTATAGAAAAGACGCCGCAATAACCACCCACTCTACCACCAAAATGAGTCTGAAGAAAAGGAAATGAAAGTATTTATTTTAGTAGCAACTTGGTTTGTCCCATGTCCTTAGAAGGGCCCCCCACTTCAAATTTTAATGTTAAAATTTAGGTTAATTAAACATGGTAAAAGTTATCATTGAGTTCAAATTTTATCATTATAAGTTAACCACCAAGATTAAACTAAACTTTAACCTTCTAAGATCATCTCAACATTTCCTTTAACATTATTTCAATTCGAGTTCCGAACAACATTTTATATGTCATTACCATCACCAAAAGGATCATATTTCAATGTTGTAATGTGGAAATAAGCATATAGTTTTGGGGGAATGTAAAGGAGAGATGATCCAGAAGCATGTCGTTAGAAGGCCACAAGGAATACTTTTAGGTTGACAAGGAAATAATAAACTCTGATTTTGTCCTCTCTTGGTATGCTTCATTTTCTTATGATCACACCATCACATCCTCCCATACATAGAGAACACTCGCAACTTCGATTCCATCCTCTTTCAAGTATAGAGCACTTGCAGCTCACGAGTTAGTTAATATTCCGCTCATCTTTATACGGCACACTGAAACATCTTTAAAGTCATCGTCTTCTATATATTCTTCCTTGTATGCATCATGGGTGAAAGGATCCATGTGCATGAGATGGTGCTTCGATTTCTTAAATCACTTGCACTAGATCATAAAGATTCTTGTCAAATGAGGAATAGTTTAATAATCCTCCATGAACGAATATAGAATGGTAGAAAATTGACTTGGTTCTTCGTATCACTGAGACTTCTTCCATAGAATACCGAGTTGAAGATATCTCCACTTTCGAGGCATTCTGCAAGTGAGGCGATGCAAGTATGTTGGTTAGTGAGTCATGATTAACATCTCAATTAACAAATAAATCATAGATGTAATTGAAAATGCATTATTATATTCATTAGTGTCATCTATAAAAGGCACTAATATAGAGGCTAACTAAGACGTTGTGGAAGTGATTTGCGAGGAAAACATTATCAACACAATATCTACGCTCCTTTTCTTGGTTGTAGATAAAAGACACCACAACAAGCACCGACGCTAGAAGCCAAATAAGTTTGGAAAAAAGGGAAGTAAAACTATTTCTTTTAGTGGCCACTTTGGTTGTCCCACATCCTTAAATACCGAGTCCACTTCAAATTTCAGTGTTAAAATGTAAGTTAATTAAACATGGTAAATGTTAACAGTGAGATGGAAATTTATCATTATAAGTTAAACCATAAGATTAATCTAAAATTTAACCTTTTATGGTGATCTCAAGATTTCCTTTTGATGGTCTAGTGTATGCCTTATAAATGATGGAAATCGATGGTCTATTCACATTATTTCAATGAGAGTTGTGAACAACATTTTCTACGCCATTACTATCCCACAAAAGACCATATTTCAGTGCTATAATGTGGAAATAGGCATAGATTTGGAGGGGAATGTATTGGTGGGTTGTATGACATTACCATCCCCCAAAAGATCATATTTCAATTTTACAATGTGGAAATAGGCATAGTTTTGGGGGGGAATGTATTGGTGGGATGATCCAGAAGCATGTCATTAGAAGGCCACAAGGAATATTTTTTAGTGTAATCAAAGGAACACCAGGTTATGTACATGCCAGTGCGGACAAAAAGGTGCTTGTCAAATTTATGGATTCTAAATAGTTAGGAGTTTCAGATCGGATCCTTAGTGATCTCATCGAACGATAAGAAACAATATATAGTTGTGTTATGTGTCGAAGATCTGATACGAAAATCATGCCACTTCTGTGAAATGTTCACGAGAAGAAAAATAGTAGTATGCTCAATGGGGTAGGAGGTCCACATGTGCAATTATTTGAAAACTTAAAAATTCCAAAGTCAGTAGTCATTGTAGCTTGTTCCTTAAGATGCTCAATGGGGTAGGAGGTCTACATGTGCAACTATTTAAGAACTTAAAAATTCCAAAGTTAGGAGTCATTGTAGCTTGTTCCCTAAAAAACCGTACTAAATTATAAATGTTTTCTATGTTCATCAACATTTTCTATTGACTCTTTAGAAAGAATAGTTTTCATAAGAATATATCCATTGGGAATGCAATTGGCGGTTTGTTGCGGGTAGCATTTTTCTCTAATGCATTTTAGAGAAACATCTCACCTGCCATAAAAAATAAAGGACTATGTTACAGTAGGAGGAGGGAACCCGTATATAAAAATATTGAGGAAAAAAATTCCAAAATAACAAATAAATAACTAGAAATGAATTCCAACCAACTAACAAAGTTTTTCCCATGAATGAGGCGCTCCCTTGAAAATGCATACCAACAAACCCGGAATTATTTGTTTAAAATTATTGGTTGCAAAAACATATAATGTAAGAGTACATTAGATTTGTAGTTTTACGAGATTTAGTTAGATTTGTAGTTTTACGATATTTAGTTGAACCTTATGATATTGAATTAACAAAAGCATAAAATTATAAATGAAGAAAAGGAATTGTGAACCCAAATAACAACAAAGATTGTTTAGTCAAGTGAGAGGAACATAAATATCATCGTAAGAGCTCATGGACGGGATTTACTCGGAGTTGCATACAAGGATGTTGAACATAAGCGTGATATCAATACAAATTATTTGAAAATCGTGAATAATTGAGATGTTGGGTTATGAATGAATAGAGGCAGGGCTGGAAATTCAAATATATTTTACCTGTCAAGTGAATTTTTTATGACGGTCATTTGTTTTTCATGCATGTCATTTTAGTTTTACCCCAAATTCATGAGTGTCAAATTATCTATCAATGAATGGATATTCAATTAACTATTAACACTTTATGAGAACTAGGAGTATGGACTAATTAAATTTCAAGGATTGGGAGTCTGAAACTAATTAAATTTTGTTTATTGTTATATTTAATCCTCCAACAAACCTTTTCCCAACCCCTCTTCACTGTGAAGCCTAGGTAAGTGACACTATAGTAAACTAAGCACCTAAAATTTATGACGTGTTGAGATTTTTTATACCAGTAAATTTTGAAGTGTGGATTTTGTATCCACGTGTCAAATACGTCTAAAAACCAAAAAAACATCCTGTGGGACGTCAAATTCCAGGCCTGAATAGAGGGTTGTATATTTTGCAATAGTTTTGTTGATGTGTCATTTTGGCCACTGCCATGTTCTCAATCAGAACTTTGCATCTTCAAGTACAAACACTTGAGCAGATGAATGAAATCTGACATGTGTGGATCTACGATGCTTTCATTTTCCATGTTGTGTCAGTCGGATCAAACGAACTCAAATCCATTTTGGGTCACATCTAATTAATAAGCCCGTTTAGGCCACGCCCAATGCAAAAACCATCAACTGCCACAAAATAGTGGTTTGCGTCTTCAATTGAAAATCGCCATTGAGTGGATGAACAAAATTTTACATGTATGCATCTATGATGCATTAAATTTCCATGTTGTCTTTTCAATCAACCCAACATAAATCCATTTGGCGTAGTATCTAAACGATCTACGTTTTGTTTTTCTTTTTCTCGGTAAATCAATTAATAGCGAAACCACATTTTTACATTGTTTAGATTGCATTTTTGAGTTTGTAGGAGTTTGGACGAAACGCATCAGAAAAAAAGTGACTCGTATAGGGAAAAAACGTAGAACATTTAGAATACGTCAAATCGATTTTAGGTCCCATCCAATCAAAGTGAAGCGATCCGATCAAAGTTTAAAGTGAGCCCGTTTTAGGTCACTCTCAATGAAACAACCATTAATCGCTATAAAAAAAATGGTATGAACACAATGCAATATTAAATACATAATTTCTCCAAAATTAGGCACACTAAAGGCATGAGCCATATTTTCAAGTCTCCTAAAATGTTGCACGAGAAAACACGGTGAAAAGGAAACAATAAACTCTGAGTTTTTCCTCTCTTGGTATGCTTCATTTCGTTATGATGGCACCATCCCATCCTCCTCTGCATAGAGAACACTCGTAGCATCGATCCCATCATCTTTCAATAAGAGATCACTTGCAGCTCATGAGTTACTTAATATGTCGTTCATCTTTATACAACAAACTGAAACGTTGTCAATTAGAACTGTTTTGTGGATGTTTTTTGTTGGCCAATACCCTCATGTCAATTAGAACTTTGCACCTTCAAGTACAAACCTCTTTGAGTAGATTAATGAAATCTTACATGTGTGGATCTATGATGCATTGATCAAACTAACACAAATCCATTTTGGGTCACATCCAATTTATAATCCCATTTTGGATCATGCCCAATGCAACAACCATTAGTTGCTGTAAAACACCGGTGTGCATTTTCAATTGCAAATCCTCGAGTGGATGAATAAATGGTTTGCATCTTCAACTACAATTCCTCGACTGGATGAATAAATGGTTTTCATCTTCAACTGCAAATCCTCTACTGGATGAATAAAATGTTACATGTATGCATCTACAATGCATTCAATTTTCATGCTTTCTATTGAATCAACCAAACCTAAATACATATTAGTTCCCATCGCATCAAAGTAAAGTGAGCCCATTTTAGGTCACGTCCAATGCAGCAACCATTAATTGCTTTAAATAAAAATAAAAAGTAGTATGAACACAATGCACTAAATACATATTTTCTCCAACAGAAGGCACACTAAACGCGTGAGCCATATTTTCAATTTTGCAAAAATATTGCACGATACAACAAAAAGTGGTATGAACACAATTCAATAAGTATATATTTTCTCTAACAGAAGGCACACTAAGGGCATGGGCCATATTTTCAAGCTTCATTTTGTTATGATCACGCCATCACATCCTCTACCTATAGAACACTCGCAACTTCGATCCCATACTCTTTCAAAGAAGAGAACACTTGTAGCCATATCCTCTACCTAGAGAACACTCGCAACTTCGATCCCATACTCTTTCAAAGAAGAGAACACTTGCAACAGCCTACATCACACTGCATCTTAAATGTTGTTGTTTGTTTTGAACTCTCTCTTAGCACGGACATTAAACATCTTCGATGTTAGTGTTAATAATGTCTACCTCTTATACAACACACTGCATCTTAAATGTTATTGTTTATTTTGAACTCTCTCTTAGCGCGGGCATTAAACTTCATCTTAAATGTTGTTGTTTATTTTGAACTCTCTCTTAGCGGGGACATTAAACATATTCGACATTAGTATTAGAATAAAGCTTACTTTAGGAGACTAGATTGGGTTGGTTGAAGATTTGTAGGAGGCTATTGAGATATCTTCTCAACCACTCCCTCCAAGTATGGAATCAGTTGGATCTGAATCCAACTATATATTTACCTATGTATTTTTGTAACAGTGAAGTGATACAATTAAGTGTTTTGTGTAATCATGGATGCTCTCTCAATTTCTAATTTGGTATCAGAGCTTGGYTGGGCTTAGCTCCTCACGGAGTGCCCAGGAATATGAAATAGATTGAGAGACAATTCTTTGTACATAAGTAGCCTAGTASAGTGTTGAATTTCTTATTTTACGTGTGTTGCATAAGACTCTATAGGGATTGTGTAGTTGTTAATTTCTTAACGTAGCCATTGTCTAGGTTTGTGACTATTATAGCTGGTAGAGCCACCAGTTAAGGCGTGAAGCTGTGCAGGCGTAATAGATTGAAAAGGGCGAACGAGAGAAGATGCCACCATCGGTTGATCCGTGCGTCAAAAGGAGTAGAAGCCAATATCTGTCCCTACCAATTAGTTGTTCTGCTCACTATGCACATCTAGTTCGCTAGGATCTGTCATTAAAAATGATCTCTGCGCCATAGCCAGGAAAAACGCTAGATCATGGTCTTATGTGCTATGTGTGAGAAAGAACTATAGATTGGATAGTGTTTTAATCATTGCAGTAAAAAAAAATATGGTTTATTTCCAACCAAGATTTTGGCTCAGCAAATCTCGTGAAGGTTATTAAGTGTTCGCCAAATCTGGTGACGAGTTGCCTATGTGGAGAAAACCACTATGCAGAATTCCATGAGCCATGAAGGATCCAACTGCCATCATTTTCAAGGATGTGATTGCTCTCTAGATTCATTGTCAAGGACACTACGTGGTAGAGAGATAGATGTGATTTGATTGTCAAGAATTTGAGCCGCCCTCACAAGAAACATATGCATTGACAGTGTGCTCATAATTCAGAACTATCGTTGGCAACCATATATCAGATTAATGTGGCAGAAAACATTAAGAAGAAGTCGGCTAGCTGTACCAGTTATTGTGTGCAGTTTTCAACTGTAATGCAGAACCAAATATAGAGCAGAACGATGTAATTCAACCTTGTAGTTCCTGCGTGTTCTTCGGTGCCACAAGAGCATCTTACTAGTTTGATTATGTCCAGTATGTTATAAGTTGTAGACTCTTGTTGTACTTCAGTGCTCCAAGATCGACAATTACAAGTTACATTTACCTGGTGAGTTTAAAGTTTTGTGTGTAAGTGTTTATGTAAAAATAAGAACTTGTATTTTGATGCAAGATGGTAGCCCCAGTATCAAGTACATTGTTTTTATTGGAAGTCACCTTGTGTAAAGGAATGTTGAGGACATTTCATATCCAAACTTTTCTTCTAGATACTGAACGATAGCTGAAAGCAAAAATTCGACAGATGAAGGCATGTTCATAGAATGCATCAATAGTTGCCAACTTTTATCATGGAAGCCCCGATGAGCCAAGTTGTCAAATTGTCCAGTATACAAGTGCAAGAAAGATGGTTAGATGCGTTTTGACTTTAAATGTGTCGATGGAAAGCTCGAAGAAGAGGAAGAAGAAAGAGAAGAAGTTGTGTGATTGCAGAGTGAGTTTCAGTCCTGAGGAAGACCAGACAGACATACGAAAGTTCAAGTGTTGTAATTGTGATTAAGTATTGTAATTTGTAAAGTAAGCATTAAGGGAGGGTATTAGAATAAAGCTTACTTTAGGAGACTAGATTGGGTTGGTTGAAGATTTGTAGGAGGTTGTTGAGATATCTTCTCAACCACTCCCTCCAAGTATGGAATCGGTTGGATCTGAATCCAACTATATATTTACCTATGTATTTGTGTAACAGTGAATTAATACAATTAAGTTTTTTGTGTAATCATGGATGCTCTCTCAATTTCTAAGTGTTAGTGTGTGTTAATAATGTCTGCCTCCAAGAGATGAAAGAAACATCTTCGATTTTAGCGTTGACATTGTCAGCCTCCATTTTAAAGAGATGGAAGACTTCAAAAATTGGCGTATGCCGCTCTGAGTGGCCAACACACGGTATTCTTTAGTAAAAGGCGAAAGAATAGTTCACACTATGTCGACCACACGGCTTCGTGCCTCGAAAACTTCTTTCTCGCTTATCTATACTTCCTTCTCTGTCTGTTGTCAATGGTACCCATCAATGTGGGATGATATGTAGCATCCTCGTAGCAAATGCTCCACCTTTGACAATATCTGACATCATAAATTATCCCCAAACTCCCCAACATGAGTTTTCAAATTCGTCGAAAAGAACTAGATTCTTGGATCAAAAACACAATGCAATAATAATAATAATACTTAGGTTGGGAAACAATGATCCATTTATTGCACATAATTCTTATATGTATGCATTTACGATGAGTTGTATGCATGCATGATGATGTTTTCAAATTGTCCCAAAGGCTGCAGCGACAAATTCCTACATAAAAACATAAGGTTGGGAAATAGAACTGAAATCTATGATAAATTGCATGGGTTCATTTTCATGTCACTTCCCATTTAACAGCAATCAAATTAATCGGTATGTAAAATAGTAGCAAGAGTAAGATGCAATCCCAGTATTACATCTTCAAAATCCATCATTTTAAATTGGATTGCATTTTCTGTGCACAAGCTTTTCTTTTTTACAGAGCCGTATCATATTATATTTCGTAAATTGGACTGTATTATCTGTGAACAAGCTTGCTTCTTTGACAACAGCATATCCATGTCTCGGTGAATGAGATTCATAATTCTTCACAAATCGAATATCATTTTCACTAAGGCGAAGAGATGCAGAGATACTAAGGAGAAGAGATGCAGAGATTCAGATAGAAATATGTCTATCAACTGGCAGAAGAGATTCCGAGATTCAGATAAAAACGTGTAGCCACAACAAGAGTTGCAACAAAATGTAATTACGTGTAGAAAAATATTAGGATATGTAAATTGGAAACACGGGTAGAAGAACCAACATCGGCATATACAATACCCATTATAATGTTCCTAAATTAGTATTGACGCAATGTAATAAATACATATTTTATGCAACAGAAGGCACACAAAAGGCGTGCGCAATATTTTCAATTTTGGAAAAATCTTGCACGAGACAACACGGTGATTCCATCCTCTCCTTTACGTAGAGAGAGCACTTGCAACCGCTATCGCATCATCCGATCGTCTTTCAAGTAGAAAGCACTCGCATCTTCGTTTCAGTGAGGAATACTTGCAACTTCATTTCAGATCACGAGTTATTTAATATGTCGCGCTCATATTTATACAACACTCTACATCTAAAATCTGGTTGTTTTGAGCGCTCATATTTATACAACGCTCAGACTTCAAACCCCTTTGATGCGTTAATGTTATCGGCCTCCATTTTAAATAGATGCAAGCAACATCTTCGATTTTAGCGTTGGTAATGTTAGCCTCCATCTTAAAGAGACGGAAGCCTCCAAATATTGGCGTATGCCGCTCAGTGTGGCCAACACACGGTATTCTTTAGTAAAAGGCGAAAGAATAGTTYGCTATGTGTCGACCACACGGCTCCGTGAGTTGAAAACTTTCTCGCTCGCTTATCTATACTTCATCCTTTGTCTGTTGTCAACTGTACCCATCAATCTGAAATGATATTTAACATCCTCGTATCATAACCAATCTGGGGGGATATTTAACATCCTCATATCATATGCTCCATGTTTGACAATGTTTGACATTATAAATTCTCCCCCACAGTCAGACCAATGCCATGTTTATCAGCTCTCTCCTTTTTTTCTTTTTTTTGTTGAAATTAAGTTGTAGATTTCTTTAATTTGGTGACCCCTTTGTCTCTAAGCGTACTCCAAAAGGCACTAAGAAATATGGTTTCTCTCACCAAAATAATGCTATATGGTGGTATCCAAGGAGGCACCCATACCCTCTCAAAAAATAGGTTTGTTGCAGCTTATTATATCTTGATGGTCTTTCTATAAGGCACCACGGTGCACATCTTACTAAACATTTCCATTACCACAAATAGATAGACGGTTCCCAATGTTTGTTAAAAAACCCTGAGCAAAACCCATGCGGTTTTGACCTAGGAGGTGTACGTCGCACACGGTGTAGACATTACTTCCCATGGTTGAACTTTCTAGGAATATGAAATACGCATCCTCCAATGAACTAAGATACCTCTTCTTACATTCTATGTCAACACGCTTACCTCTGCAAGTTGGCTATTATTTTCGCAATGCTAAAATGACCTATATCTTTGAAGGTGCCAGCCGCTCTTGCCAATTGCATTCTTTCACCTCTAGGAACGTGGATCTTATCTAACATGTAGAGAAACCGATCTTGGAGACGGTTGCAAGACTTGTTGTAACCTTGTTTGGATCCTTAACTTGCAACCACTGAAATATCTTTAAAGTCGCCATCTTCTATACACTCTTCCTTGTATGCATCATGTGTAAAAGGATCCATGTGCATGAGATAGTGCTTCGATTTATTAAATGACTTGCACTAGATCATAAAGATTACTGCCAAATGTGTGGTAGTTCAATATTTCTCCGTGAACGAACACAGAATGGTAGAAAATTGGCTCATTTCTTCGTATCCCCGAGACTTCTTCCATAGCATACCCCCTTGAAGCTATCTCTGCCTGCAAGGCATTTTGCAAATTAAGCAATGTGAGCATGTTGGTGAGTGACACATGATCAAAGTGAAGGGTAAAAAATAAATCATAGACGTAATTGAAAATGCATTATTATCTCCATTAGTGCCTCCCATAAACGACACTAATATAGAGTCTAACTAGGACATTATGGAAGTGATTTTCCAGGATGACATTATGTTAGACGTAATTACAGTCTCAACAAAATCTCTACGCTCGTTTTCATGGTTGTATAGAAAAGACGCCGCAATAGCCACCCACTCTACCACCAAAATGAGTCTGAAGAAAAGGAAATGAAAATATTTCTTTTAGTGGCAACTTGGGTTGTCCCACGTCCTTAAAAGGGGCCCCCACTTCAAATTTTAATGTTAAAATTTAGGTTAATTAAACATGGTAAATGTTACCATTGAGTTCAAAATTTATCATTATAAGTTAACCACCAAGATTAAACTAAACTTTAACCTTCTATGATGATCTCAAGATTTCCTCTAACATTATTTCAATTCGAGTTGTGAACAACATTTTCTATGCCATTACCATCACCAAAAGGATCATATTTCAATGTTGAAATGTGGAAATAAGCATATAGTTTTGGGGGAATGTAATGGAGATATGATCCAGAAGCATGTCGTTAGAAGGCCACAAGGAATACTTTTAGGTTGACAAGGAAATAATAAAATCTGATTTTGTCCTCTCTCGGTATGCTTCATTTTCTTATGATCACACCATCCCATCCTCCCATACATAGAGAACACTCGGAACTTCGATTCCATCCGCTTAAAAGTATATAGCACTTGCAGCTCAAGATTTAGTTAATATTCCACTCATCTTTATACGGCACACTGAAACATCTTTAAAGTCATCGTCTTCTATATATTCTTCCTTGTATGCATCATGGGTGAAAGGATCCGTGTGCATGAGATGGTGCTTCGATTTCTTAAATCACTTGCACTAGATCATAACGATTCTTGTCAAATGAGGGGTTGTTTAATACTTCTCCATGAACGAATATAGAATGGTAGAAAATTGACTTGGTTCTTCGTATCACTGAGACTTCTTCCATAGAATACCGAGTTGAAGATATCTCCACTTTTGAGACATTCTGCGAGTGAGGCGATGCAAGCATTTTGGTGAGTGAGTCATGATTAATATCTCAATTAACAAATAAATCATAGATGTAATTGAAAATGCATTATTATATTCATTAGTGCCGTCTATAAAAGG